>JAOEHQ010044355.1:0-11998 GCA_025447715.1 Asclepias incarnata
ATGTTTATTTCAACATTTAGTTATGTATTTGTTTATAAATGCAATATAATGTTTATTTTGATATTTATTTATGTATTTGTTTATTATTTATCTGCAGATAATGGATGACATGGATGAGACTTGCTATTCTGAGCCAGACCAGCCGTCTGCATTCGTTATTCGTTCTGTACGACGACGGGGTATACGCCCAAGACGTGTTGGACCTTCAATAAAGTCGCCTTACACTGCTTTACATTTCAGGCGACGAAAGGAAAAGCAAGCTCCTAATATTGAGGACCATGTTCCAAAGGCACCTCCCATTCCTAAGGCACCTCCCATTCCACAGGCACATGCTACCATTCTTAAACGATTGCCTGTGGAGTATAGAAATACTAATTGCTTACAAGGAATTGATTGGTCTACATATAAGTTACCCCCAAGTAGCATCAAAAAGAGTGATCAGTTCAAGTTAGTGGAGACAGTTGAGGATGACTCCCTTTGGGCAAAAAACCCAGTCGACTTTTATCTACATGAGCGGGGTCAGGGGTGCTACGTCGACTTTTCTAAACACGGACAGCGTCATCTTCGTCTTGATCGTCAATGGTGGGGTATTTTACTCGGGGTAGAAGAAATGGGTTATCTCGAGACGAGTGTAAGTATTATACTATATTTATGTTACGTGTCTTTATTTTCTAATAAATTGTACTAATTAATATGTTTTTTTTTTATCATATCTCATACAGCATATTAATGTATGGAGAACCCGGCTTTTGCTTAAGAGGCACAAAGGACTCAGTGATGCAATGAAGTCCGAATCTGAGGAACGGGATCAGATTGTTAAAGAATCACGATGGACTATCATGCCTTCTACCTTTATGGATTGTGAGTTACATGTTGGGACACCAGAGTCATATATGACTGCCAATGGCGTGTGTCCGCTTCATCCTCCATGGTGGACGGTCGATAAGGTGTTTATCCCCATGTGTGCACAATCCCATTGGATTCTTATTGAGCTACAACTTCAGTCATTTAAGGTGGTAGTGTATGATAGTTGCAAGTCCTATTTAACGAATAAGCAATTGGACGAACTAATAGTGCGAAAATTGGTTGAACATTTACCAAGATACTTGGAGGGGATCCGTTATTGGGAGATGTTAGGTACTTCTAAAAAGCCAAAGAAGATGCAGATTCAAATTAATAGAGACATGAGTGTGCCACAACAAGCTGCAAGTGACAAAGTATTTAGAGGGGATTGTGGTGTATTCGTATGCATGTTTTTGGAACAGTTGTGTTTAAGACACCAGAAACCTAAACTCCCTCTTGGTATGTGTAATAGTGCCGTAGCAGGTTTGTCTTTCCGTCATTATATGGCAGCTGTAATATATTCTAGACGTCTTCTACCCTTGGATTTTAAAGCTCCAAATTGAAGGTGCAGTTTTATTTGTTATTGTTATTGTCATTGTCATTGATAATTGTGTGAAGTACATACCAATTATTAATAGTTTTGTAATGGATGGTATTTGATGCAGCTCTTAAGTGTCAGCTGGTGCTTTTTCCTGTCAAAGTTGAGTTTAGTTTTGAGCTTCACGATCTCTTCATATACCAGCTGGTATGCCTTTACTGTTTGCAACATCTAAATGGCATTTTAATTCTCTGCATATACATATATGCATATTGAGGTGCATATACATATATGCCTTTACTTGTGGGGTGGGGTGGATGTTGATTGGCAACCGACCCCAAAATAGTATGCATGGGCAGGTTAATGGACTAGTCAAAGTGATTATCACCAGACCAATATTTCCAACAGCTCATTTTTGGAGACTTGCGTATTATTTCTAGTGAAATATGGTGTTCTTCGATTTAGATATTGCTAATTTGAGTATTATGTGGTGCCATGGTACTTATACACACATAAAAAAAAGTACTGTTAGCTTGTGCAAAATATGGTGTCAAGCCTATCTTTCCAGGATTTAATAAAACTTAATAGTTCATGTCTGTACATTAAGCTTTAAAGAATTAATATTAATTGCATAGTTGACTAAAAGGAATGGCGATGTATGATGCTGCAGTTAGTCACAAGTGATGTTAAATGATTCTGAATAAGTAAGTTTTTGTTGGAATTTTGTTTTCATAGTACTTACATGTATATAATTGTATGCTTGGAATTAGGTTGCGAATAAATGGGCCACTCTATCGCCTGCTTACAAGTCAGTAGGAGTTGTGTTTGGAGGGCTTGTGACTTCACCGCTTTATGTGTACCCTTCAATGGCTTTAAAGTCTCCAACTGAAGAAGACTACTTGGGAATCTACAGCATCATGTTCTGGACTCTTAGTTTAATTGGTGTTGTCAAGTATGCTTGTATAGCTTTGAAAGCTGATGATCAGGGTGAAGGTATGTACGTTATACTCATTATGACATCTTATATATATACATATATATATATATATATATGATATGTACGTATGTTTATCTATCAAAACACTTCAACTTCTTACGAAGTTCTTCGTGATGTACTTTAAGGTAGGAGAAGTGTTGACATGTGAATGTTGTGCTTTGCAGGTGGTACATTTGCTCTATATTCATTACTTTGCAGGCATATGAACATTGGAGCCATTACTTCAACTGGTGTCAGTTCACCATCAAGCCTTTCACATAATAATAGCTTGCATCAAAGCTTTAAAAAGCCAAGTAGACTTGGGATGTTTATTAAGAGGAGTCTGATTGCTAGGAGGATTTTGTTTTTCATAGCAATACTCGGCATGTGTATGTTAATCGGTGATGGCATACTCACCCCTGCTATCTCAGGTTTGCTTTCATATACCTCTATCATAAACCCTCGAGAATTCCAAGAAAGAAAAAAAAAGTTATTTTCCCATAGAATTGAGGTTTCCATGTTACATCTTATATAGACCTTTAGTGTTTTTTCCTCCTTTCAAATTTGGACAGTGTTGTCGACAATGGATGGCATCAGGGTTCCTTTTCCAAAGTTTAGCAAATGTAAGTTCAAAGGCATACATAATTTTTTTCTTAGTCGAGTACCTTTTTTACATTTATAAAGTGCTTCAACCATTTTTATGCTTTTGCAACTGAATTTTCAGCTCTGGTGGAAGCCCTCTCTGCAGTAGTTCTTATTGTTCTGTTTTTGCTTCAAAAGTATGGTACTGCACGAGTGAGCTTTCTGTTCTCCCCCATCATGGGTACATGGACGTTAACTACTCCCCTTATTGGTATTTACAATATCATATGTCATTACCCTACAATTTTCCACGCAATATCACCCCATTACTTCTGTTTGTTTTTATGTATATATATCAAAGAAAAAAGGACTTTGAAATCATAGTAATGGGTTTTGATATGTGAATGAGCACATAGCCATTTTATTAATTTGATATTTTTATACTTCATTGATATGTGAATGAACACATTGCCATTTTATTAAATTTGATATGTTTATACCGAAATAGATAGGATACGATAAAACAAGTATTCACATTTTCATTCAAACCCTCAATATATCAAAAAATATGTAGTTATCAATATAGGATACCATTAAACAAGTATTCACATTTTCATATCTACATGTATATATGCATTTGTTTACGAGTTTTTGAGCAAGTAATATTCATGGAGAACTCATGTTTCATGCATTAGGCATTTGTACCGAAAGTATGTGAAAATTTTATTTTTGCTATCCAATATTGCGACAATCTCTTTTTTATATTGGATTATTATTTATCTATGTGTCCGCTATATTAATATTTTGAGATCTATTGTTGTATATAGCTAATTAGTGTTTTGGGTACCTACCCAGTCTTGAATCTTGCTGTCGTTCCTTAACAAGAGTTTCTGCCCAACATCAAAATACCTAAAATGGCTCTTGATAAGAAAATTTTGAGGATGAGAATAAGAGTTAATGAGAAAATAGGCAAAGGTTTTACCTTTGTTAAATTGGGACAAAAATTGTTATACGAGTAGGTGTCTTTCATACTACACTTCCTTTGAAGGTGAGCTTTATGAATGAACTTTTACTTTATTCTATGTTTTCTGATGGTGGTGTTTTTGGGTACACCACTTATTTTTAACCGTACACCACAAAATATGCTTTAAGATGTTATACTGTATAATTCTGTGAAACATCTTTGGTGGTTTATGGCTAAAACTAGGTGGTGTACGGATCACCATCCTTTACAAAATGATATGTCATCTCCTACCAAAAGGTTCACAAGGCAAAAGTCACCTCAAGGGTTGCATAAAAAGGTAAAGTTACAACTTATAACCCCTTATCTTTTAGTAGAGAAATACTGAGATATTTATATAAGCTAATTTGCTTAGGCCTTGAAACTGGAAACCTCCTGTTAATAGGGGAAATTAGTTGGAATGAATTGTTGGACAATTACATTGCCGAAAATTTGCTTAGGCCTCGAAACTGGAAACCTCCATGTGCAAGTCTGAAAATTTGTTGGGCCATATACATGGCTATTTAACTAACCCAAATCCAAGTTTATTCTTCTTCATGTTATTTATTTATGCTATGAACCTTTCTCAATCTTCAGAATGTTGTGTATGACAGGTGCAAAACTAGAAGCTGGCAAAGATTTTTCAAACCAAGTTTTTGAAACTGGCAAGATGGATGTTTAGCGTAGTTGATAAAACCATATTTTTTGTTCTATATAATCAAACACACCAATTAAATATAGTTAATACCTTCTGTTTTTATTTGCAGTGGTGATGTTTAGCGTAGCTGGTTACCTTATATTTTGAGTGAATTTAATGCGAAATACAAGTATGTAGGTTGTGCCTTATTTGAATTTGGTTTAAATATTTGTTTTTCAATTATTATCTAAATTTCAAGTATGTAGGATTTGAATTATTATCTAAATTTCATATACACGGCTTATGTTGGAAATAGTTTTAGCAATTAGTTTCTTCTTGGTGACTATTTTCCTTACGACATAACAAAATTCAATGCGTAATAAAATGTTGTATTTTGGAACCATTTTTTCAAGGTTGATGAATTGATAATAACCAAACGATCGATTAAGTATTGATTATAGTGATTCGTTATTTTATAATACTTATTGTTAATATTGTCTAAATTCCCTATAGACAACCCGTGTGTATACACGGGTCATAGATCTAGTATATTCTTATAGGGGATAAATTATATAATGTTAACAGTATATAGTTATGTGATGTTTATGAATGTTTGTGAGGGGAAACATTAAAATCAAATGGGGCTTTTTATCATTAAAATATTTATGTGTGTGCAACATATATAATGTTAACAGCATATAACATTTTCTCATTCTTATATAATACACTCACCTTTGTTCTTCAACCGCCCGCAAATCCCTATTTGATTATTAATTGATTTCTTTCTTATAGCCGCCGTTTACAAATCTTGGTATTATACTATACCAATAAAAAACATTGCTTTTTATTTGATTTCTATATTAAACATTCAAGGAATTTAGGATTTAACTTAAATTATTGATTTTTTAATCTCATATTTTTTTTTGCTAGCACCTCTTATCTATGTATAGTATTATTACAGGGGATAGCATCCCTGCAGTCAACAGCAGCTATTTAGCTATTGTTCCATTGTTTTCTTTTCTGTTATCAACCCCGGAGTCTGTTAAATGTACAAAATACATCTCTCATTTAAAATTTATGTGTGTGGGCTGCATAATTTATCCCAACTGCAGAGATGATTTTCCCATTATTATATTATCATTTTGAGTTATCCATCTAATCTAATTGGTTATATATTCTTTTTATACTCTCTAATACTTTTCCATGACATCAATTAATAGTGTTTGTCGTCTGTTTGTTTAATGGTAGAAATATTGTTCATATATGTGGTCAAGTTTTTCTTTCATCTACTTATATCTTATTAATCTCATAGTTAACGTCTCAACTAAAGGAAAAATCATCATCATCAGAACATCTATATGACCATTTAAAGAATGTTGAAAAGTGTCTCATCTCCTAATCCTAAGCTCAAGCTCTAGCCCCCAGCCACAACCCAGCTCAAAACTTCTTCTTTTTTTAGAACGGCAAGCTCAAAGTTTTTTTGTCAAACATATCCTATATAAATTTGCCAAACACTCAAAGAGTTAATTATCTGATTATTGTGATATCAAACAACATAATCAAATCCAAACACTATCTTTCAGCAACAAGTTTTCGATCAAATCTAAACACTATCTTTCAACAACATGTTTTGTTACAACTAATTATCTGATTTTGATTATTCAAAACGCATAATCTATTTTCAAAAAGTAATCCCAAACACCCCCTATGTAAAAAATGTATAAAACAAATTAAATAATTGGATTTAGATAAATAAATAAGTATGCAATCTTCATATGTCAATAACTTCTAAACGATTAGGAATTATTTTTAAAAAAACTATACCAGATTAACAAACATTTTGTGCCTTTTAATTTGAGTACATTTCTTGTCATGCTTTTTGCAAAATAAAATAAATCAAATTATTTTTTGCCGTGCTACACATCATGCACATTTGTGTATATCCATGATTCATCTTTTTAAAACTATGATGTACTTTTCTAAAGTTGTAATGCACCAAATTTTAGCTCTCAAAAATAAGAGTTTTTATGTTGTATGTCCAGAGGCGATCCAGGAAATTGGATTGTCGAGGGCAAAAAAAAATTTGACTTAAAAATTGGAGGGCATTATGAGATAAAAACATGATAATATACATAAATATGATATATCTGAACTAAAATTTTTGGGTCGTCAGGGGCGGTTGCCTCCGTTAATAATACACTACATCCGCCCATGCGTATGCCCTTTCTTTAGTTAGAAATATATTTATGAAGGATATAATAGAAGAGTTTTCATGTCGTATGTTTTTTTTCTATGGGAGGTGATATACCTACGTACCGTATATTTTTTAAATTCAAATTAATATTCATTTTTATTTAAATTCATGTTTTAGTTTTTTAATGTATTTATTTAAATTTGCATTTGATGTGATTGTTAATTTTTCATATTTGTTCTTGAGACCAAATTCTTCCTATGTAAAGCATGGATAGTCGTACTTTTTTAAAGAGATTTGTGTCATGACTCATGACCAAATTCTTCCTATGTAAAGCATGGATGTCCCAACGGTGAAGTCGTCGGTTGCGTCATGGAGGACGCCGTTGGCATGCCCACATCGTGCCCGGCGTTGTGAGGTCTTCGTTGTAGTCATAGATAGGGAAAAACGAGCATTGTGGGGGCCGCAGGAGTGTTCCAATGGCAATATAGCCGTTTGAAAAAAAATTTATCCGCTTTTCCATTTATAAATACATACATCAAATATTTTTAATCAGCGTGTTTTTTTTAATGAAATGTAATCTTTTTTATTTTAAATATCTGGAATTTTTTTTTTAGTTAATGTAATCTTTTATATTCAATAAAATATTATTCGTTTTTTTCCATTTATAAATACATACATCAAAATTTATGTAGCTTTGTGTTTAAATAATTAAAAATAATAAAATATATGAGGATGGAAAGAGAGAGAGAGATGTAATTGTTGGTAGTGAAATGTTCTTAGTAAGGAAAAAGTGATGTGGTACTGATGTGACAGTAAAAAACAAGGAAGAATGATGTCATTGTTGGGAGGCCTCTTATTTGACAAATGAGTTTTTCTAACTTGTGCCCATGGGTATTTGTTATAAGTGTTTAATGAACTCATATGTTTCCATAAAACCAAAAAATCATGGTAAAAATAAAAAGTTTTGATTTATTTAATGTTTATTAATTACAAATTTAAATTATAAAAATAAACATTAAGATCAATTAATAGTTTTTAACAAGTGCATATAGAGCACCAGTTAGAAAAACCATTGACAAATGTGTGTATGTTTCAGCAAGAACTGGTTAAAATGTTTAAATGGAAAAGACACCAACTAATAAATATAACTCTTTAATTTGATGAATCAAGTTAGCTCAAAAGAACATGTAATTTGTCAGAGGCAGAGCCAGGATTTTGGTTCAGGGTATGCCGAAAAATTTATTATATATAAACAAGTGACAAAATAGTATTTTGGGTGTGTCAAAATTTACATATACTAGAAAATAATGTTAAAATACACTAGCGTTTATTCTTTTAGGGTGGCCATGGCCAGCCCTACCCGCCTCCACGTGGCTCCGCCCCTGTAATTTGTACTATCCTTACTAACATTCCTAACAATGTAAAAACATTACTAACATTCCATCAAATATTTATATTATTTTGAGGACTTGCTACATCATAGCTTTCAAAAAGAACTGGTTCTTAAATGTAGACTAATAGATAAATAGAAACTCTATGAAAAGAAAACTTTTGTAATGATATTCAATTATCATCATCCAAAAAGCCAAAGACTCACCTAACGACACAAGATAAAAGTTGCCACCACTTGTTGAAATCCGCCATCATCGTTCCACAGTTTTTAATCCCTGTTTTCTGAACCATTTTAATAAGAGAAGTGATATAGGTATTACATTTATCATAATATATAATTTTTAAAACAAACATTGTACAATAGTTGTGGTAAATATATAAATACTTTATTGCGACGAGATGATTATTATTTCAAAAATTAAGTTTAAATAAAAAAATTATTTTTATATTATAAGTAAAATAATAAATATAAATATTTAAATTTTTTTATTTTTTATAAAAAAATTGTGACGAATTTTTTGTCGCGAAAAATATTTCGAATTTCTTTAAAAAAAGTGGGTCCCAAAATATTTCGTCGCAAATTCTTTTTTGCGATGCATTTTTTGCAACGAAATTTTTGTCGCAAATGGTTTTTTGCGAGAAAGTCATGTTTTTTGCGACGAAATATATCATCCCCTTCTAATAAGGCCAGGGGCGGAGGCATGTGGAGGGTAGGGCTGGCCATGGCTATCCCTAAAAAAATAAACACTAGTGTATTTTAGCCTTATTTTCTTGTATATGTAAATTTTGACACACCCAAAATATTATTTTGTCACTTGTTTATATATAATAAATTTTTCGGCATACCCTGAACCAAAATCCTAGCTCCGCCTCTGAATAAGGCTAAACTACAAAATAATAAAATGCCTTTTATTTTGCTTGATGCAAGCTAGGAACGAAGCTAAAAAAAGTATATGTATGCAACGTTCTTATAAAATATATTCCAATATCACATACAATACTTGTTTACTTGACAAAGACTTTTGTCATTACAAGATTAGTGCACTTTAGTTTTTCTTATACGTTGTCTACATTGGATATAAATTAGAAATGTGAGTATTTTTATAGTTTATTATTTATATTGAAACAAAATAAAAAGGTATGTTAATTGTCATTTTATAGCTTAAACCTTTTACAATCTCTTGTGTGATGTGTAATGATGTGATAATTGATTAACATATGTGGTTTTATAGATTGTACATTCTAACTTGATAATGATAGATAGTTTGTTAATATGTGTATAATTTATGTGAAACTTAATTACTTTCCTTAAAAAAAATATAAAAAAAGTGTTATAGTTTCTTTCCTTCTAAATTACTAATATTATCCAAACTTGGTAACATAAATAAATTCAAGATATAAATAAATAAAGTTTCATGCAAAGAGAACATGTGTAGAATGTTCAACTTTGAACGTCCAGAAAAGACCAAGACTCCAAGAGTCAACTAATAATCATATGAAAGGGAAGTTTCATCACTTGGCTGAAATTTACTGTCGTTCCTTTCCACGGTTAATTTTTCCAAAACTTCCATTTGATTAACATCCACATTCACACTTTATGTAAAAGGCCTCTGGCCTCCCTACATTCTTTATAAATACATCCATTGTCATTGCATCATGATCATATCAAACTCACCAAATCAAATCAAAACATGAACAACTCTCAACTTGTGCTCTTCTTGGTTCTTGCTCTTTCTTTTTCGGTTTCGTTTGGAGCATTATCTTCCATTATTGATGATGATGATGATGCTACACCGAATTCCGCAGATTTCATAAGCTGCCTCCAATCCAACTCCAACAATGTCACTTCCATTTCTCAACTTGTTTTTACCCCATCCAATGCTTCTTTCCTACCCATTTGGGGAGCTAGAGTTAACAACCTTAGATTCAACAATTCTGCCACTCCTAAACCATCAATCATTGTCACTCCCATCGACGAAACCCAGGTCCGGACGGTTCTTTTGTGCACAAAAGAACACGGATACGAGTTGAGGATCAGGGGCGGGGGCCATGACTTCGAGGCCCTTTCGTCCACTGCTGATGTTCCATTTGTCATGCTTGATCTCAACAGAATGAGAGCTATTGATGTTGATGTTGCAAACAGGACCGCATTGATCCAGGCTGGTGCCGTGCTTGGTGAATTCTATTATGCTATTACTAACAAGACTAATACCTTGTATTTCCCAGCTGGTCTTTGCCCCACAGTCGGTGTTACTGGCTACTTGAGCGGCGGTGGCTATGGAAACCTGGTTAGGAAGTATGGTACTGGTGCCGATAATGTTTTGGATGTTCGGTTCATGGATGTCAATGGCAATATTCTCGACAGGAAGTCAATGGGAGAAGATTTGTTTTGGGCGATTCGTGGAGGTGGTGCATCCAGTTTTGGAATTGTCCTCGGTTGGAAACTGAGGTTGGTTGCAGTGCCCGAAATAGTGACTGTTTTCATGGTGAATATAACTTTGGAAGAAGGCGCCTCAGAAATTTTCTATAAATATCAAACCGTTGTACCAAATATTGACCGAAATTTGCAAATAAGAGCTCAGATTCGCAGCGAAAGAATTGGCAACACTACGGACAGAACGGTACGGTTTTATTTTGATGGGGTTTATTTAGGCACTACTGACACATTGCTCCCATTGCTGGAGAAGAACTTCCCTGAGCTCAACGTGACACGAGAAATATGCCAAGAAGGGAGAATGGTCCAGTCGACCCTTTTATTTGGAGGCTATGCACGCAACACCTCAACGGCGCTTCTTGCAACCCGAACTGCTATGATTAGGCTGGACAGCAAAAGCAAATCAGACTACGTACGGACACCAATTCCGAGAAGCGGGCTCAAAATGATCTGGAAAATGCTGTGTGAAAATGACGGATCAGAGTATCTGATCATCTATCCTTTTGGTGGAAGGATGAATGACTTCTCAGACACAGCAATTCCCTACCCTCATAGAGCCGGGGTGTTATACCAGTTTCATCAGTTGGTTAATTTCAACGATCAAACCTCAGACACGACGCCAACATCACTCCGACGTATAAATTGGCTGAGAAGGTTCCATGACAAAATAGAAAAGTATGTGTCAAAGAACCCAAGAGAGGCGTATTCGAACTACAACGATCTTGATTTGGGTGTTGGAAGTGCAACTTATGAAGAAGCAAGTGTCTGGGGCGAGAGGTACTGGAAGAGAAACAACTTTAAGAAGTTGATTCGCATCAAAGCCATAGTTGATCCAGAGAATTTCTTTAGACACCCACAAAGTATCCCGGTCTTCTCATCAAAATACCAATCAGACATGTGATCTAAAGTTTTTTTTGCTCATTGTTTTCTTTGTGTGCCATGTTAGGAAACTACGTACGTACTTAATTACTGTTGTTTTTTTTCTTCCTTATCATCATCATCTAAGAACATGTAAAAGCCTGTTTAAGAAGCATTAAATTAAAATGAACTTTCTTCCTTAAAACTTGCCAAGTTGTTAATTATATCTTTATTATGCATGTGTGTTTGAATGTATGGTTCCCCCAACCCCCAAAAAATCCAAAAAATCCAGGGGGTGGACTTTTGATATGGAAAATATAATTTTTTTATGTACGTTAAGTGCAACTCTAAGGACTGCATTTAGCATTTCTCTTTTAATTATTATGATAATGAATATTTGTATACAATACCATCAAAAGAAACAACACGTCGTTAGGGGGTTGGCAATGGGATACCATGCCGCAATCCATACCACACTCTTCAACCAATCTCCTTATGACACCTCATTTCTTTACTTTTTCATACCACACTTCCTTATTTCATT
>JAOEHQ010044366.1:0-22854 GCA_025447715.1 Asclepias incarnata
TCTTCAGTCTTCGACTTCAGATAGAATGAATTGTATAAGGTAGATCTTGACTTTGAGTGAAGCAATAATAATCTGAACAAATCTCAGTTTATTTGCTCCAGAAATATTACATGACAAATATAAAATATACTTCAGAATTTCTGGAATGAGCTCAGATTGAATCTGGAGTGAGCTCAGATTGAATCTGGAGTGAGCTCAGATCCAAATCTGAAGAAGCTCAGATCTCAAATCTGGAGTGAGTTCAGAATTTCTGAAGTGAGCTCAGATCAAATCTGAACTAACTAATTCTGAACTAAGCTCAGATCCAAATCTGAACTTAACAAATTCTGGAGTAACTCAGATCCAAATCTGAACTAACAGATATTCTAATTCTATTCAGTTTAGTTTTATACAAATGACATCCCTTATAATAAACAATAAAATAAAATACTCGATCCACTTATTTTACATAAATGATGAAAATGTGTTCTAATAGTAGCTTCTTCAGTGTGGATCCTTTTCATAAGGTTATTTCCTTTTTGACCTTTCTTAATCAAGTAAAGTATAAGCTTTTTCAAATCAATTTAAATTCTAATTCCACTTTTCGTCACTAATGAGTCATCTATCTACCTATATATATATAATAATAGTTTTAATACCCGTACGATGTATTATACTATTGATTTTTTCTTAATAAAAGATAAATAAATAATAAATAATATAAAATTATAAGTTAGAAATACAAATTAATTTAGATATTCCATATATTAGAATAAATAAATTTAATTTTTATACATTATAAATAACAATATCTTGTAAATTATAAATTACCACCAAATATAGAAGTGATGATGAAAATCTATATTTATGGTAACAATAAATAGAATAAGATTTTTAATATCATAGTTTTAGCTATATTAGGTATCTATATTTATATATTAATTAATTAAAAGTTTAACTATTTATGGTATCTAAAAAATAGAATTTTTAAATATAGATTTAAAAAGACACGTGTCACCTAAATAAAGCGTCACGTGTCGATTAAAGAAAGCATTAATCCTGTTTTAGTTTATTGGTAGATGTGGTCTTAAATTCCTTCATGGTTAAGCTATAAGTCTATAACTCTTGGATGAATTTCAAATATCAAATAAGAACCCTTAGATTAAATTGATGATGTCATAAATTTAAATGACAAAATTCCAAAATTAACATTTATTATTGTTTGTTGATATGGTTAATAATTAGTTAAATATCTTTTCTTCTTAAAAAAATGTCTTGATCTTAATAAAAACCTTGATAAACATGGGCACAACTATTATCGAACATATATTTTAAGTTAACTATTAATGAGTGAAAATATTGATACGAAAAAATAAGTCATTAAAAAAAGAACCTTTATAAAAAAAAATACAATGACTTTAGCGAAAAACATAAAGTATATGACTGTCATTTTAAATTATGAATATAAAAGTGATTTATTTAATGGTTCCAAAAATATAATGAACTTGGTTGAAAAAATTACATAGCCAAAATCTCATTTAAAAAAAATACATTACTTTATCATCCCAAGATAAGTATTACATTTATATTTATATTTTTATAAATGTGTGTTATTTTTTATTATAGATACTTTTTTTGAAACAGTTAGGGTAATATTTAATGATCTTGGTCATTATAATATTGTCCCAATGTAATAGATTAGATTTGCTGATAACAAACACTATGAAAATACTTTTAGTCTTTGGTTTCCAAGTTGAGTCAGCTTGAGCCTGTCCATGTTGAGTCAGCTGAACACTTCACTGTTTTGTATTGTAATAAGTTTAGGAAGTGGTTTTACATGAATCATAGCATTTGGCTCTGAATCATAACATTTGGCTCTAAGTCGATGATAAAGGCCAAAGATAGAGGTTCAAGTTGAGTGTGGAAGTCAGCCCGATTCTACAGTCAGCTTGCGAGGAACAGCCAGACACTTAGAATTTTACAAATGTTCTAAAATGTCTTATTTACACTTTTGGTTGTTGAATCAACCTTGGAAAGGAAGAAAAGAAGATAAAGACAAAACGACTAACATTGCAGTACCCCCAGGTTGGTGTTTGTCCTCCACATGAGGTGTCCATTTTCCTATTGGTTAGAAGATGATCGTGGATGGTGGTAAAGGACAAATAATACAAAGCAGTCACTATCACAATATTTCTTTTGGTAGAATCATCAAGATGAAGACACGTACCAAACAATGGACAACATCCAAGTGAGGAATCTGCTTATAAATACCTCACTTGATGTATCATTTGAGGTGTGCAACAACAACATTCTAATTCCTTCACAACATTCTTCTTTGTAAGATAGAATCAGCCTAGGCTGTGTTATGGTTCAAATACTCAGCTTGGGCGAGTATCTTTTAAGGATTAGAAAACGGAAGTGTAATTTGTAGTTCAGCCAAGTAGTTTGATTACATAGGCGTTTCTATTCCACAACTACTTGTATATTCTTGTCGATTTATTAGTAAAAGAATGCGTTGAAAATTACATCTTCTTGTTCTTGTTCTTGTTGTGCATTTGTTACCGTTTCATTGATTTAATGTTAGTTAAACTGTTTTACTCTTTGTTGTAAGTTTGTTATACTTTGTTTTAATCCACATTTTATAGACTTAAAGCTTTAAAAGTTGTAGTTAATTCAAAAAAAGGTGATACGTTGTATTCACCCCCTACAACTAAAACATATTATCTTTGGATAATTCTTTATCCTTTGGGACCAACAAATGTAATCATTATTGTGAATGTCATGGCTTTATTAGATAGAACATGTTGTAGTTTAAAGATAGTAATTGGATATTTGATTTTGTATAAATAAAGAGATAATATGTTTTTTGAGATTTTTATTATTACACTAAATATTGGGTAGTGATAAATATACAACAATAAACATGTTTTATATTAATATTTAATTTTGCATCGTTATTATACAAAAATACAACAAACATATTTTACGAATTATCTACAATAAAAAACATTATTTTGAATAATAGTATCATCATTTTTTAACAGTTATTATCTATATTTAACATTACATCGTCATTATATAAAAATATAACATACATATCCTAATAATCATCTTTGATACAAAAATTTTTCTTGAATTATAATATCATCATATTTCATTATGTGTTATCTAATAATACTAATTATGTTAATTTGAAAACTTAATAAGTTTATCCCGCGTATTACGCCTTAGTTTTTTTTTTGTGTAAGATATATTTTTTTTAATCTCTTATGATTACATCAACTTTATGTAAATTATAGATTTAATCGTCATTGGCTCCCTTGTGACTCGCTTCCAACTTAACAAGTCTTTGGTGGATGCTTTCAAATCTGTCATTCGTTCCATCAACAAAAGATTTGGGCAAAACACCCATTTCTGACTCAAGGATCGCAACTCTTTTTAAAACATGATCTTTTAAAAGAATTAACTCGTCAATCTTTACCACTAATGTAGACAATTGATTCCTAACATCCCAAACAATTTCTTTAACCTTTCACCTTAAATATTTTTTTTTTCTTTCCAAACTTCGTTGGTTTTGCCAACCAAAGTTTAAAAATATGCAATCTGGTATATCTAGTGGTTGTGACTATGGTCTTGTTACCCAAAATATTGTTTTTTTTCCACTTATGTTTGAATACTTGAAAATAATTTTAGCTTTAATAAATAAATCACAATAACATTTTTTTATTGATATATAAACATGTCAATTAGGCTATGTTTGAGAGAATTTTTTATTTTTTTAAAACTTTTAGTTATAAAATAATAAACTCTTATTAATAAAGCTCTGAAAAAGTTGTGGCCAAACATAGCCATGTAACTAAAATATTCAGTCCATTGAACTTAGATCAAACGGACATCTCTATGAGGTGAGAAGACTTAAATGACCAGAAAGTTATGGGTTCAATTCTCATCAAAAAGGGTTTTTCCCAAGTTTATGGGTTTCCTCATAATGTTTTTCCGCTAATGGCACGGTGATATTTCAACGTATGGTCTGTTAGTTATTCCAAAAGACCGTTTTAAAAAAAACCTAAAATTTTCAATTATATTTTTTCTCTCCTTTTCCCATTTTCTATACTATCTAAGAAAAAAAAAAAGGGGGGGGGGGGGGGGCTTTAAATTTAAATTTTGCCATGTAGTTTTAAAATTTTCATGGATTTTTTTTAATTGTCCTATGGGTTTTTTTTTAATTTTGTCCCATCTTGGATTTTTTTTTTCCCATGGATTTTTTAATTTTGCCTCATTTGGTTTTTTTTTTCTGATACCACCCCTGTACTATCTTATAATAATTTCATTTTTTAATTATGAAAATATTGAAAGTTATTTTTTTCCAACTTGAAAATATCCGTATTACCCTTACCATTTGTAAAGGGAAGGTGAAATGAATATGTGAAGAGAGGTGATGAGAAGATGGATGGTTAAAACCTTAAAGATAGGTGAAATAAGGGGGTGAAGAGGATATGTGAAAAGAGATAGGTGAAGGATATCATCTAGGGTGAAAAGGGAGGAGTGGAGTCTATATCTTTTGTTCATATTATTTGTTTGGTTTTGATGGGGTATAGTTGGATATTGTGGGGTATAAAGAGGTATTAAATTTAAAGGTGAAGTGTTAAGGGGAAAAAGATAAGGTGAAAGGGATAAGAAGGTGAAGCGGACGTGGCAAGAAAAAGTGTAGGTGAAAGGGGTGAATGGTTACGAATGGTCTTATAACATATTTATACTATATATCCCTTATCTCCTTAAATATCTACACTACTCCTTTTATATCAATTACCTACACCATTCGACGCTGTTACCACCACCAACAGTTGCCGCCGCCACCACCAGTCGCCGCCGTCGTTGCCTCCACCACCACCGTGGTGATACATTTTTAGTCACATCTCACAAAGTGGACGGTTTTCTCAACTACCAATGCTTTCTAACTTTCTTTATCTTTTGTAATAAAACTACATGCAACAAAACAGGCTAACGTAACGCCCACCGTATTCTTGATATTATTATTATAACTCTATATTCTATAACAAATTGTAATTGAATTATTATTCTTCCGAATTTAACAAAGTAAAATTAACATCAACATTCCTTCAATCAATCCCAGATCTTTTCATACACACATCTTGACTTTTTAAGCTCCCTTATCCAATATCTCGCCAATTTCTCGTAATTATCTAGTCAATTTCTCGCGGAACCCTTGTGCCAAAAACCATCTTTAGTATCTTTGTTATGTAAACACAAGATTTTGGTAAATTCAAGAATCAATATTTAATCTAAATTCATGTATTTTTATCATAAATATAAACTATATGTTACATATTTTATGTTTGGACTAGTAGAAATAGGTGTAAAAACATTAACTTTATGTACAAATATTAAAATTTTGACCAAACCTACTTTGATTTTATTCATTCATATCAAAATCCAAGAAAATCTGTTGGGTGTTTTAATAAATTTACATACATGTATAAATTTTAAATCTTTTTTTATATTTTATTTATTATTATTATTATTGTAGAAATTTATGTGTATGGGCTTCCATTTTGATGAAGTAAAAATATGTTGTGTTGCTATTTAGAATTATTTTTATTTATAATAATAGTAATAATAATTATTTTAGGGCTTAAGGTATCATGAAAGTTTTATATAGTATCCACAGATTAACATTAAAATTTGTTTCCATGTAATACTTTTCATGTTTTCATGTGATATGTATTTTTTATGTTATTTTTATAAAATGTTAAGACTTATTGGTTTAATATTTGCTTATATTTTAGGGTCAACTGAATTTTGTAGCCATCTTCAACATCTGGGATTTAGCTGCATTTTGGGGGGAAAAAATATAAATATATGTAAGTCTTTGTGAATTTTTGTTGTTTTTATTTGTTATTGAGTATTTGATATGATCCGTGTCGGTCGGCAGGATTCAAGGTGCTTTTTTTGTGATTATGATCAAGAAGGTGTAACCCTATTATTGAACGTCGAAGACAAACCACTTCTGATCTTATAAAAGAAGAATTACCATAAAAATGTTGATGTTCTTGCAATGTCTCAAGAGATATTAATCTGATAAATAATTTTTACAGTAACTTTAATTGACTAGATTGTTGACTAGATGGTTCCATTTTCTTTAAAGTGTAGCTGTCTACTTGAACTTACTTGAATTTGGTTTAATTGTTATACTCCTTATTTAATTGTAAACTTAAGCAGCCCTCTTGAGATTTCTATAGAGCAATTTAACATGGCAAGTTGGACGGGTTGGGTAAAGGGTCAAAACAGTTTGAGTTGAGTTGACTTGCAGACCTGTTCCTTTCTTGTCTATTTTTAAATTTTGTGTTAGTTATGATTAGCGAAACATTATTTTTACAATAACAATGAAATAATCTAAATCTTTGAATAAAACGACTTAGGAGGTTGTGAGCATTAAAGGTAGGCTTTGGACAACTTTCAACCCGCTTGACCTGCTCCCTATTATTTAATCTGACCAGTTATGACAAAAAAAAAAAAAGTCCAAACGTAAATCACTTGTTGCCACTTTGCTATCAAATGATAGATTGTCAATTGATTTGCACATTTGATTTAATTATGTGACGTTTGACATTCTGGGTCCTATTTCTTTTTTGATTATCAGCATATATTGAATATCAGAAGCCCGTGTGCAAGAATTTCACTATGGGGACACATCTCATTGGACATTTCACAAAAGAAGAAAAAATCAACATTCCATCAATTCCACCTGGTTTCGAGTCCGTGGCAGCTTCTAGAATAAATGAAAGTAGACTTGCTTCAACTTCTGTCTCTATGAGTGCCCCTGCACTACAAACAGCTAAAAAAGAACCCGGACATGTATGCAGTGAGGATAAAAAGAGGAGGAGGTCTATTGGGCGTAGATCAGGAACAAATTACAATCAATCTGAGTGCAGTTCTGGAGATGAGTCTGATTTCAACCTTTTCGATCAGATTGTAATTCATTAAACTTAATTCGCGTGTTTTCTTTCCTGCTTTAAGTTTTGTAAGTGTTTGACATAATCTTGTATGCAGAATCAAAATTCAAAATCCCGGCTCCCAAAAGGGATTATCCGTGGGTGTGAAAAGTGTAGTAACTGCCAAAAGGTTAGATTTTTCTTGCAGCCCTGATGCCTTTTTAGTTATACATGTGCTAAAGTTTAAAGCTGTTTGTGTTTAGGTCACTGCAAAATGGCAGCCACAAGAAGCCCGGGTGCCAAATCTTGAGAAGGCTCCTGTATTTTACCCGACTGAAGAGGTCTCTAACTTTCTGTCTAGCTTATTACGTCTAGAGGTTGCAAGATGGGTGGGTTGGGTCATAGGGAAAAATGCTTAACTTTTGTAGGGTTAAAACGAGCGGGTTTGTAGCGGGTTGGGTTGACCGAAACACTTTTTGTACTATTTGAAATTATTTTATAAATAACTTGTGTGTAAAATTGCTAGAGATATTACATACAATAATAATATAATTTTGAGAATAAAATGTTTTAAGAAGTGTTCTGCACTAAAAATACACTGTGGTGACTTTCAACCTTTCCGGCCCGTTCTCTTGTTAGAGATAAAACACGACACAAATCTTCCCATATCTTCTAGGTCATTACGCCTAGAGGTGGCAAAATAGACAGGCCGGGTGGGTTGGTAATGGATGAAAACGGCCTCAGGTTGAAATGACCGTTTTTTAGCACTAGTGCTACTGGTCGGGTTGTGTTGACCCACAAGCACTCCTGTGTAAATGTATTCCCTTAAGTGTTAACTATGCTTACTAAAACGATATCTTTACAATAGTAAATCTTAAACTTCAGAGGTTGTATACAACTGGTTCCCTTTTAGCTATTCTTTTATATTACCCATTTGAGCCTTAAATATAAGGCCTTTGCCTATAATGAACACACTATCTCTTCATCATCTCTGCCACATCAGCGCCACATCACCCAAGAACACCCCTCCCGCCTTCCCTATAAGCCCTCTTTTTCACCTCATCATCAAATATTTTATTATTTCCTATTATTTAAACACAAAATTAAATAAACATTTTTTATTAATAATAAAAACATTACGCTAATAAATACGCTATACATTTAATTAGTACATAAACATTACGATTATTTTTTAAGCTATTTGTGGTTTGAAATAACTCTTTCGGCAGCATCTATCTTGATTTTAACGAGGCCACAACATCGTAAATTTGTAAACCAATTTCATCTGTCCGCCTACACTTGCCTTGAAGATAGCTAATATAAATTTCTTCAAGTGGGGAAGTTGCCTTGCCCCCTTTCGTAGTCCCTCGATTACACGTCTGCTTGCAATCTTCGCCTTGGAAATTTTGTTAGCAACTGCTAGAACATCTTCTGTATACTTCCTGTCCTTTTTAATATCTCCAAGAATTGCATATTTCACTTGATCAACTGTCATATGGTTATTAAATGATGAAGAGGCGTCTATTTTGTTAATTGCAAATGTTGATTGATTGTATGAAAAGTTGAAATAGTGGGAGATGGTTTAGTAAATGGTTTAGTTGTGGTAAAATGATATTGATTTAAATGAAATTGTTGTGTTTTTCTAACAAAAAAATATTTTTTTTTAAAAAACAATCACCTAGTTGTTAGTTTTTAAAAGAAAAAAAATTATTTACCAACGGTAACCAAGTGGGCCCCCTTCCTCTTATCGACTTCGTCGTCCAACCGACGTCTCCCAAATACGTGCAGCCCTCGACGCCTGCTGCCTATAGTGTCCTTCATGACGCCATTAGAAGACGCCATCTACGACGTTTATAGGCGGTGGCCTTACAAAACCTTCTTTCCCCTTTTTTTTTCTTTCCTTTTGATACTTCATATGAATGAACTCGGACATTCTCCATCCTAGAATTCAATTGTAGGCTTTTTTTATTTTCGGTTCTTCCATTTGCATCAAGTTTCAACAAACTAATTTCTTTTCTTTGACATCTCGATGATTTAGAACTGCATCAAGTTTCAACAAACTAGTTTAGGGGGTGCAAAATTTTCGTTAAATATGAGTTAAGATGCTAAAATCATGGAGGATTTGCTATTATTGGGTTGCATCATTTTGTAACAATCACATATTAGCACACCAAAAAAGTTGTTACACCAATTCGAAACTGAAAACCACAATTATCTTGTTTTTACTGCAAAAATCATACTAAAAAAATTACTCCTAATTAAACTACGTACATTCAAGTTAAGCATAAGTCAAATACCAAATGGTCTAGTGGCAAGGGGACTTGTTTCCTCACAAAAGGTTTCAGGTTCGAGTTTTACCCTATACATATTTGGGGGTGACCACATGTATTTAATTTTCACCTATGGTGGGCTGATGAGTTTTCCCCTCCAGATCCTTAGGTGATAGGGGTTTCTCATCGAGGGGTTTAAATTAGAGATCTATTCTACGAGGAGGGCTTTCTAGCGCAGACCTATTTAAGACAAAGTATGTTAAACCTACCGTTATTCGCGAGTAACTCACACCTTTCAAACAAAAAAAAACTATTATGGAAAGGAGAATACTTACAATTTACAAACACTTGTCACGTTAGATTATTCTTTGAGAAAGGAGAGCGGGATCTTAAACAAATGCAACATTTTTCATAATTGTATTAATAATTAAATACATTCTATTATACATTGGTACAAACTCACAAAGATCGGTCCATTGGCATAGGGCCAAAGCCACATTATTGAATCTTTAATATATGGGTTGATGCATACATATTATCCACCTTTTTATAACAGCACAACAACTTCCTCTAGCAAGATGCTAGAGGATAAAACAGAGCAAGGGGTAATAATCCAATCTAGCCAACCACATCTTATCCACCTTATTATTATCATTTAAATGTATCAATCAATCAATCAGCTAAGAATCGAGTTAAATATATCTAGTCAGTACTCTACCTTTTTGTAAAACAATCCTACTTAGACCATCCGGAGTGGGGGCGTTTTTTTGCACTTTTTGGCTCCGGAACGCCCCGAGGGACGTTCTTTACCCTTAAAATCTGTGTCACTTTCTAAATGGGACGAGGGTTCCAAATACTTACACACACACACAAATTTAATATATATAAATATTTGAATTAAAAAAAAAAAAAACAGAAAAAGGGGGAGAGGGGCGTTAAGGGGAAAGCCCTCATTCCTATTGGTCTTAGGCGGCCATGTTGGCTGAACATTTTGGCATGTTTAGATAGTTTTCTTTTTTATTTTTTTCTTTTTATTATTATTTTTGAATGGTCAATCTACTCCTATACTACTTCAATAAACACCAACAAACATTCGTGTCAGTGATTAAATCTTGATCTTCTTTACAAGAGTCAATAGCCTCTATCCAGTGGGATAAGCCCATATTGAGCTTTTTTTTATGTAGTTGTATTTTGTTGTTTTATTGGCTTTCTTTTTTATATTTTGTTATTTGTATATTGTTATTATTATAATAATTATTTATTGTAAGGATACAACAAGGGTCAAACGACATGAAGATAAATGTTGAAAGTTGTTGAATGTAACTTTCCTAATTCATTTTATGGGCATAAGCCCCTTTTCTTCTTGGTTTGTAACTAACTGAATTAGAGAGTGTATGTGAAATAAGGTGTAAACTTGTTATACATTCGGTTACGATTACTACAGCCACGTTATATGTATTAGAGCTAATCAATGGTGGTTTTGTTGTTATAGTTGATTTCGATCCATTTTTTTTTATCAATTAGGTGCTTCCGCATGATTGTTTGATAAAATTGAATCCGTGAGTTTGTTCGCGGTGGTATGCCAATTATGACGATGGTTTTGATTTTTTGATCTGTCGAGTTCTTGTGGTGGTTTAAATTTTTCGGCGAACTATAAGGGTGGTGCTACGGTAGGGCTCCATTGTTTCCGGTAACCAGCTGCAAGAACGTGATACTCGCTAATGTGTTCGAAAATTTGTGTTGGGTGATAACCGACAATTTGTTCAGAATTTTGTGTTGGAAGACTTTTGTGTTGTGTGAAATAAGATGTAAAATTATGGTTAATAGACCAAATTTTCCACTTAAAATGTATGAAAAGAGCAAATTTATCATTTATTTTTTAAAAGGCTCTTATTTGCCACTCAAAATATATGAAAAGAGCAAATTTGCCATTGATTTTTTGAAAGGCTCTTATTTGTCACTAAACAAAGTTACAAGTGTAAATTTGCCATAAAAAAAATAATATAACATTAGGTAAATTTGTTACCGATCTTTTTAAGAAGGCCTTATTTTTTCACCGAATGTTTCAATTATTTCAAAACTATTGTTGTGTTTCAAATATCGTACATATGTCTGGTAACACATGTACACATTCTCCAATATGTAAGATTCTTATGAATCACATAAAATGCTAACGCTTTAATAGAATATTCGAATATGAACATTAAAATACACATGTATTTATCTTGTTTATGCTAACGATTGAATAGAATATTCAAATATGAACATTAAAGTACAAATGTAATTATCTTGTTTAATTAAGAATTAAATATTAGAGCTGATAATCATATCATTTTACCTATAGTATGACATTTAGTAGCAAACCGAAATAACAAGATGACCTAAAACCGTTTAACTTTAAGATTATTTTGTCTCAATTTTTGAAATACTTCAACGCATAATTCAAAATATTAAGGAACGTGACTAACTAAAAAGCTATAATGTATAACTAATTATCATTATTTAAGTGTTTAACAACACATTGATCCGTAAAAACATCAAAATCATATATCCAAGATGGATGCAAAAAAACAAAAAGTGTGATTTTCTCATTTTTGACGGATCAATGTGTTGTTAAACACTAAAATAATGATAATTAGTTATACACTATGTTAATTTTATGGACTTACAATGCAGAAGTTTTTGAACATTTTCACGTTATTCTTGTGTTCTTATTTGATTGGAATTCAATAAAAATTTCTTAATTTTTTTAAAAACAAGACATCCTTTATAAGGGAGGATGGATATATGTTGTGTTTGTATATATGTTTATCTCTTTGTTAGAAAAGGTATCTAATAAACACCAAATGATGCCAACAAAAGTCCAGGAAAAAACTCAAAAAGACAAAGTGACAAACAAAAGGGCGTATGCTTTATATAATAAAAATCCACTATTGACTATTGCACGTACTACCGATCAAAATGGCCACCGGAAGATTCTTGCAAGAAAAAAAACTAGCTGAGCAGAAATATTATGGGGATGACATTGTCTTCCCGGTAGTGTTATCTCCAAATAACACTACTAATGTCACTGAAGAAGAAAATATGTGTATGTTACTAGAGGCTATCAAAGCTGAGAAGCCATGGCTTGAGTCTCTTTTACATAAAAACGGTGTTATTCTCTTTGACTCTTTCGAGGTTTCCCTGTTACCTCTCCTTCACATTTCAATGACGTTGTTGAAGCCTTTGGATTCCCTGAATTGGCCTACGTTGGTGGCCGAGCTGCTCGATCACAAGTTCTTGGACGGGTTTACACTGCAAATGAAAGTCCACCAGAAAAACGAATTCATTTCCATCATGAGATGTGTTTTGTACGCTAAGAATCTTTTGATAAACTATATCTACTTGCTCAATATCACCCATCTCTTTAATTTGTTAGCATTTTAGTGATAACACAACTTGTTAAGATATTCAGCCATTGATTATTATGTTTATTTCTTAATTTCTATGTGTGTAACAGATTCCAAACTTCTCGTCCAAGTTATTTTTTTATTGTGACGAAGAACCAGGAAATGGGGGAGAAACTCCTATACTTTTGAGTCATATCTTATATGAAAAGATGAAAGAGAAGCATCCCGAGTTCATTGCACAACTTGAGGATCATGGAGTCACGTATGTTAAAATAATGCGCGACGAGGTCCTTGAATCAAGTATTGGTGGTAGAGGTTGGAAGTCGACATTCATGACCGAGGACAAGAATGTTGCAGAAGAAAGGTTAATTTTTGTTTCTTACATTAAACCAAGCTAATTGCATGGAGTAGCTCATGAGCTTATATACTGGTATCTTATGATATACTTTAAAAGTAACAATAAGCTTATATATTGACATGCGTTCCTTTTCATCTTGCAATATGGGATTGAGTTTGCACCCTGCACAAGAATCTAATCATTGCTCACTAGAAGGTTTAAATGACTGACAGGGCAGCAAAGCTGGAAAGCAAGCTAGAATGGACAGGGAATGGTGTAAAGATGATAACAGGTTCACTGCCAGCCTTTGGATTCCACAAAGAAAGTCAGCGCAAAACTTGGTTCAATCATATGGTGTTTTCTTACAATGGCTCGACTAATGGTAAAACCAACGATCCAGATACATTTGCTTTGCTTGGAAATGGTGACCCCCTGCCTAATGATGCAAGGGAAGACAGCTTGAAAATTATGGAAGAAGAATGTGTTACAATACCTTGGAAGAAAGGTGATGTTATGCTCGTTAATAACTTAATGGTCCTTCATGCCCGAAATGCACTATTAAAGCCGCCTCGTCGCATACTTGCATCCCTTTGCAAGTGAAGGGACAGAGGAGCAATTGAACCACTATATTCCCCTTTCTCATTGTGAATAAATGGTTATTAATCATCATGTATTTAAGAATGTGATTGGTTTCCAAGAATGATGGAAATGTTTATGAAAAAAAACATTTTGTAACTTTCTGTATATTTGCAAGAAGAATGCTATGTTTATAGGATCTGGTCACTGTAAAAGCAAGTGTGTGCAATCCTCTTTACCCTGCATCTATATTGGTTTGTAGACAATCCCAAAAGCAACACGTGCGAAAATGGTTTTCTTGGATTTTTATCACGGAGGACTTGGTTCAATAATTTGACTAGCCCGGTACATGGTAGTCGTAAAATTCATGATAAGGGTGCATTTGCTGAGCTTGGAAGTGTTGAAGTTGTGGATGATGATATCATAGAAAGACTGCATAAGAATCCTGGATAAAGAATGTGTTTATGACACCTTGGAAGAAAGGTGATGTTATGCTTGTCAATCACTTGACCGTCCTTCATGCCCGCGAACCACTACTAAAACCACCTCAACATATACTTGCAGCCATCTGCAAGTGAACATGAAATATGAGTGATTACATTTTGATTTTTGAACCATATATTTTCTTTCTTGTTGCAAAATACGATAATAATCTTTCTTGCAAAGACACTAAAAAAACACTATTGTTTTATGTAGACCATTTTAGACAGATTTTGTGTACCTTTCATGTTTTGGACATGTGTCCAAGTGTATATTATGTATTAGGTGAACAATTTACTATTGACTTATACAACTCTTAATCTCCCATGTGTTTTAATCCGTAGTATTTTTTATGATATCAGATGTCAACATATTCATATTTTTTTTTTGTTAATTGTTAAACATCTCCATCAGTTTTGAATTTAAGAAGCATATTTCCCTGTTTAAATTACAAATTATGGATAGAACACTGTCAAACATGGCGGAAGAGAGCTTGTTCCGTGAAGTAGTTGGGTTATTACAACAACATAATTGTGGGGATGGAGTTCTCTTCCCAGTGGTTCTTTCTCCAAACCTTAAAATTGCGGAAACTGTTAAGTTAACGGAGGCCATCAAAGCAAACAGATCATGGTTAGATTCGCTACTCCATCGATCTGGTGCAGTTCTCTTCAGAGGATTTGATGTTTCTTCTGCTTCTGACTTCAACGACGTTGTTGAATCTTCTGGGTACGAGGATTTTTGCTACCCCATCGGTGGGGCAGCCTACAGGACTAAAGTTGTTGGTCGTGTTTACACAGCTAATGAAGCTCCACCTGACCAGAACATTCCCTTTCATCACGAAATGTCTAATGTATGAATATTATGAATAAAGTCATATTTGCTTGATCAGTATACTTGAATTGAAATTCACTTAGTTTTTTTCTGACAGGCTCCTGTGTTTCCATCCAAATTGTTTTTCTTCTGTGAAGTAGAACCAGGGAGTGGAGGAGAAACTTGTATAGCACTAAGTCATGTTATATATGAAAGGATAAAATAGAAGCACCCGAAATTTGTTGAAGAAATGGAAGAGAAACGACTGATATATTCACGAGTTCTTGGAGAAGAGTGTGATCCTTCATCACCAGTCGGTCGTAGCTGGAAGGACACGTTCACGACCGACAACAAGGCCATCACTGAAGAAAGGTTTGATCATAGGATCAATCACACACCCACACTTTAAGAAACAAAATGAAACACACAGTATTTTAATCTTCCAACTGTTTGATTAAATCCACAGATAATGACTTACTGTTTATAGTGGTGGCAAAATGGGCAGGTTGGACAACGGGTCAATGTTAACAGTTAACACAGGTTGAAAAAGATTGGATTTGTCGACCCCGGAACACTTTTTGTCCATTTCTTACAAAAGTTAATGAAGATTAAAGGGTGAAATGTGGTTAAAGAACAAGGTTATTACAACAATAATATAAATCTTTGAAGTAGAACATTTTAGGAGTTGTATGCATCAAAGATGCATTTCGGGCGGTATTCTTCCCATTCAGGCCCATTTCAAATGTTTCATTTATGGATAAATATGAAGAAATTTGTCCCGTTTGATTTAAAATGTAACCCTGATCGACTAATTCATGCCGTTCTCCATTATATATGGCACTCTGTGAGTCCCAAAAAAGAGGTTACAGTTGACTTTTGGGGTCAAATGGACAAAATATGAGACAGAAAACTCTAATGCTGTTTTTAAATAATTATTTTGTTAATCTTTATAGCAAAATGATAACACACTGAAACATGTGTATCTTAATTTGTAGCATATCAAGTTTTGGATGCAATAAGCAATGTGTGTTTGACCCAAATTGCAGGGCTGCAAAGCTAAGAATGAAACTAGAGTGGATGGATGGTGCTGTGAGGGTTATAATGGGGCCTATGCTCGCTTTCAAATATGATGAGGTAAGAAAACGCAAAATTTGGTTTAATGGTTTGGTAGGAGAAATGAAAGATAAACTAAACGACGATCCATCAAAAGCAGTCATGTTTAGTGATGGTAAACCACTGCCAACTGATGTTCCTAGCGATTGCTCTAAGATCTTTGATGAAGAAAAGAAAGAAATCACAAATTTTCTAAGGCGTTCCAAATAAGGCGAAAACCACGTTTGACCAAAGGGGAACGCCCCACGGGGCGGTGTGGCCGGCGTTCCCCGGCGTCCTTGAGCAAACCGACGGGCATTTAACGCCCCGCTCCGCATAGTCTAATGTTTTGTGTATCAACATAAAGGACAAGCTTTGGATTTGTGATAATGTAAGATATATGTATGTTTTAAGATCACATTCATGTTTGTATTCCATTCAATGTATATTATAGAGTGCATATTCATGTTATTTTGTATAAAACAAGTACTAATAGTCACACATCCACTCTCTTTTATTGTCTCACTTATTTTGTTTTCCTCAAAAGGTGAGCTATATTAATTACCAAAATCTTTACAGATAACAAAAAATAGAACTTGGCCATCCCCAAGTAATACATCAAATACAGCAAACTAATTCATAACACTCTACTAAACATCTAGAAAAAACACACATACCAATTATGCAACACTAATTCTCAACAAAAATCCCAGTAATGCCTAAACAACAAGTGATTAGTCTTATTCAAATGACAATCTCAGTAGTGCTAGAAGAGGACCAAGTAGCTTCATCTTTCTCCAGCTCACTATTCCAATTCGCACACACTACTCAACACATTCAAAGAGGCTCAAATAGCAATAAATGAGCTATTCACCCAACTCAAATTCCACTTTCTAGCAATATTTAACACGTTCCTTGTCTTCCTGACTTTCAAAGACAACAACTTGTTTCTCGCAGTGTCTTTTATAATCTTGCACAGAGCCTCCTCATTTCTTTCTTTGTTTTTGAAGATTCTTAAATTTCTTTCCTGCCATAAGAAATACACAGCAGCAGCCACAACAAGCTTATTAACCACTACTCCTATGTTATTCTTTCCTTTCTGTGCAGCAATAACATTTACCACATCATTCAACTTTCCCATACTTCCCAACCTGTATGTCATATCTCCCAACTTATTCCAAACATCCCTAGAGTATTTACATTGGAAGAAAAGATGCTCATGGCTATCTTGACCAGATTTACAATATGCACATTGCAGATTGCCATATTTTGCCATCCTACCATCTTATCTTGAGTCATGTTTTTTTGTTTTTTGTTTTTTATTTATAAATTTCTTGTTTAAATTTCATGTCATATTTTATAGTTTTGACTGATAGGAAATTTGGCTTGATTAATAAACATATAAACTAGGTGATGCTTAGATTTTAGCAAAAGTTGAAAAAAAAAAATTGAAAAATAAAATAATAAAGAACATCAAAAAACACTAGAGTTTGATGTTAGGGGGGAGGAAGTGGGATCAGCGATGGCTTCGGTGAGGCTCGGTGCCGGCGGTAACACCGCCGCCTGCTGTTCGGTGAACGCAATTTTGAACCTCGGCAAAGCAAACCGAGAAGAGAGAGAGAGAGAAATGTGATGTGGGGCCCTAGAAAAATGACCGTTGAAACATTTTTTTAAAAAATTTTAATTTTTTTAAACCCCATTTTCACTATAAATACATCACCATCTTCACATTTTTAAACCACAATCCATTTTACTTTCAAAATCATCACAACCCATCATCCACTTTCTTATAAAATCCCAACCTTTTTATCACAAAAATGTCTTTCAATTGTTCCGAATCTGAATACGTATATCCGTCTTCGTCCGACGAGATTTCCAAGGGTAGCTCAATGCAATTTTTGCTTAACGCGGATCAATATCTTGAAGACACGACAAGCTCTAGCTTTCGACCCCGTACAAGCATAGATCTCCGGCCCATGACCAAAGATAAGATTGGCAAATTTGTTCATGCGGCTATTATTTTGCACAATATGGTTATAAAAGACGACGGGAAGACAATCTCACCGGTTCATATAATAGATGAGCCGGTCCAGCCAGTGTTCGATGACAGTGTGATGGCGGAGTTACTAGACGAAATGTCCATCATCGTCTTTGGTATGATATCACGGAGCTCGTAGCGGCTCAAGACTTGCCATATCTCGATGATGATTAGTGTTTTCTTTTAACTGAAAATCATCGTGCATCATCAAAATCTTCATGTATCAATGTATATATACTTGTGCTCTATGAATCTTCATGCATCAATTTTATCATGATCCAATGGTCAAGATCTTATCTTATAATTTGTTTTACTTTAATACTTATTTTACAATAACCAGCCCCTAAATATATATTTATTTTAATAAAATCTTTTCATACAATTACAATTTACACCATCTTAGTTGAAATCTGTTCGTTCATATGTAGCTTGAATTATTATATTTAGATTATATTTAATTTTTAAGATATACATATAGATATCTTTGTTTGAACGATAGATATAGATATCCTATTAAAAATATAGTGCCTCTTATATTTTAAACTTAATAAAATAACGATTAATAATTTATTGTGTAGAATACCATTTTTTTTATATATATAAAGCAATAAAATCATTAAATATTTGGAAAAAACTATATTAAATATGGTTAGCCAATAAATATAACATAATTAAAAATTAGAAAACTTAACTTATAATTTAAATGAGACTCGTGTCGTTAAAAAAAAGGTCATGTGTCGCATTAAGGATGTTTCAATTCCGTTTTAATATATTGATAGATTAGTAAGAATGGCGAGTCAATTTTTATTTTTACGCATGTTAGGCAATGTTTAGGTAATGGTGGATATAAAATTTTAAGAAATACTAAATAAGTCATCAAATGATTCATACACCACATTTTTTTAGCCGTACACCACCAAAAGTGCTTTAAGGTTTTATACTGTACAATATTGTAAGATATGTTTGGTGGTGTACAATTAAAAAAAGGTGATGTACAAATCACTTCATATTATCTATATCTATACTACTATATAAAGTATCAACCCTCCCTTTTATACTTTATACTACTATATAAAGCATCACCCCCTCCCCCCCTCTCCTCAAATTACATGTTTGATATACTTAAAATGCCCTTCACATTTCAACACACTTACCACCTAATTAAGATACATGGTCTACCAAAAATATACTTAATGAAATAATTTACAGCATCTATCCCTCAACTTTTAAAAAAACTAAATATCCCTTTACATCAATTACATTTACATCAATAACCTACACTACTCGCCACCGTCGCCGCTACCACCATCACCCGCCGCCGCCGCCATCCATCGCCTCCACAACCTACACTACTTGCTGCCGCCGCCGTTGCTCCCATTGCCCGGACATCCATCTAGTTTAAATGTGAAAACAAATTATTCTTTTTTTTTTATTGTAAAAGGGATAATTCGAAAAATACGTGTATTTACCTAATTATTTAAATCGAATTTCACTAACTATTTTGACTTGTTCAATTTTCAACGTTTAGAAGTTACAACTTAATTTCACTTAAGTTTCCCTACATATATAAATTTAAAAAACAATTAGAAAAGGAATAATGCGACATATATATTGAACTTGAAGTAATATCAAGAGACGACTTTTTGAGGTTTGTTTTAGTCTGACTTTTAAATGTTTTATAATTAATTACAAATGGATAGTGACAGAGAAACCAAGATTCTTAATTTATAAAAAGAGGAGCAAGCTATCAAATAGTTTCAAAAATTAATCATTTTTCTGCTGTGTAGTGAATTAATGTAATGGAGGGAAGTATCAATGAAGCCCCAGCGATCGGAATAGACCTTGGAACAACCTACTCATGTGTTGCTGTTTGGAACCGCAACCGAATAGAAATCATACCAAATGATCAAGGCAATAATACCACACCGTCGTGTGTTGCTTTCCTTGATGCAGAACGTCTTATCGGTGATGGTGCCAAGAACCAAATAGCCATGCGGCCTGCTAGCACCATATATGGTCAGTCGATCTACTACTTTTTTCTACTTTTCATTATTTTAGTTTTGGTCGATTATCATAAGAATTGAAGAAGCAGAGTTCAATATTCATAACTAGGATTTGGTGATTTAAAGGGGCCCTTTCAATATTAGTTGCATAATATATTATATTCGTCTGTTATGTTATTGTGTCTTTTGTGTGTTTGGTAGGACGAAATACAATAAAAACGGAATGGAATGGACAACGTAATAGAATGAGATATTACATTCCGTTAGCATGTTTATTTTGTTTTAGATGGCATTAGGAATGGATTGAAATGTATTGTTTCTTTAGCTTTTCAAAAAATAAGTATTGCATTTCATGATTGCGGTATCAAACTAATCATACCGTTAACCAAGGTCAAAAAAAATTAAAATGTCAAAGAACAGAATTGCAGATGCTTGTAATCAATTGTGAGATTAATAAATAAAAGCTTAAATTCTACAACATCCAAAACCTAACTTGAATGAGAAATCAAATACTTTGACCGCGTAAAGATCACTAGCTAGTGTGAGTGACTATGTTGGTAGAAACAGAGGTAAGTCATGCTGGCATCTTTTACACTAATTAGAGTCGAGTAATTAATATGTGATTTTAAATTTAGTTAATTGATGTTTACATAATGATCAACGTACTGTGGATTTTCAGATGCTAAGAGGTTGATTGGAAGGAAATTCAGTGACATGAAGGTGCAGGCAGCCATGAAGTTGTGGGCTTTCAAGGTGATAGAAGGGCCTGCGGACACTCCAAAGATTGTTGTCACCTACAATGGTCAAGAGAAGGAGTTTCTGGCAGAAGAAATTTCATCCATGATTCTTGGAAAGATGAAAGAGATAGCTGAAGCGTACCTTCGGAAAGATGTGAAAAATGCTGTGATAACAGTCCCAGCTTATTTTAATGATTCACAACGTCAAGCAACAAAGGATGCAGGCACAATTGCTGGCTTAAACATTATCCGCATGATCAATGAGCCTACAGCAGCTGCAATTGCATATGGTCTAGATAATAAGTCTAACATTACTGGGAAAATAAATGTTCTCATCTTCGACTTGGGTGGCGGTACTTTTGATGTCTCTCTATCAACCATCGAGGACGGAGATATTTTCGAGGTGAAAGGAGTTGCCGGTGACACTCATTTGGGAGGTGAGGATTTTGATAACCGCATGGTGGATCACTGTGTCCGGGAATTCAAGAGAAAATGGAGCAAGGACTTGTCAGGGAATCAAAGAGCATTGGGAAGGCTAAAATTTGCTTGTGAGAAAGCAAAATTGATTCTCTCCTCCACTACTCAGACATCAATAGAATTGGATTGCTTGCACGAAGGTATCGATTTTTCTATGAAATTTACTCGAGCCAAATTTGAAGAACTGAACATGAGCTTGTTCAATATGTGCATCAAGACTCTGGAAAAATGTCTAAGCGATGCAAAAATGGAAAAATCATTGGTGGATGAGATCATTCTAGTAGGTGGCTCGACTAGAATTCCTAAGATCCAGCTTATGTTGCGGGAATTTTTTGATGGAAAGGAGCTATGCAAGAGTTTGAACCCTGATGAGGCTGTTGCATATGGCGCAGCCGTTATGGCAGAAAAGTTGAGTGATATTGGAGGTAGGAGTTTTCGTGATTTGTCGCTACTTGATGTCACTCCCTTGTCACTCGGTATAGATGTAATAGGAAATTTGTTTAGTATTGTGATCCCACGGAACACTCCAATACCAACAAAGAAAGACAAAGATTATTATACAACTGCAGACAACCAAACTCAAATGCTTATCCAAGTGTATCAAGGTGAAAGATCACAATCTACAAAAAACCACTTATTGGGTCAGTTCACAATATATGGAATACCACTTGCTCCCAAAGGAGTTCCAGTAATCCAGGTCTACTTTGACATAGATGTCAACGGTATCCTCACAGTCACGGCCAAGATAGTTTCCACTGGTAAATCGGAGAAACTCAGAATTACTCAAGAGAATGGCAGACTCACCAAGGAAGAGATCAAAAAGATGGTTAAAGATGCTGAGAAGTACAAAAATGAGGACCGGGCATATAAGAAGAAAGTGGACGCGTACGTTGCATTAGAGGATTGCCTTTACAAAATGAAGAATAAGATCAGAAGACGTGATATCAAGACGGTGAATCCTGAGACCTTGAAGAAAATCGAGAATTCGATTGCTGACACGACCAAATGGCTTGAGGACAACCAAGGTGCACCTCTTGAAGAGCTTCAGCGAATGAAGGTATCCCTAGAGTTGGCTTGCGCACCACTAATCTAGTTCTCGTACAGTATTATAATGCTAAACATCAGGAATTCCTAAGCATGTGTTTACGTCTGTATTTGGATTATTTGCTTTAAAAATGTGAGTGAAAAAAAAAAATAACTGCATCTGTGAAATGATAAAAATTGTACTACATATGTAATTCTCTGTATAGTATGTTGCACTACTGGCCAATTTAATTTCATACTCTATTACCAATTGTTGGTGTGACTAATTAAAACAAATACTCCGTACTATGTAACTCTCTACGTATTTTGGTTCATGTCATCCGATCGATATCAAAGAATAAATGTTTTAAATATTGATAGAAGGGGCCGGGTGCATGAGGTCCCATATAAATAGATGGATGGTCGCGCGATTTTACGGCGATGGTAGCGACAATGATGGCGGCGACTATGAGTGGTGGTGGTGGTGACGGCGGCGGCGGCGAATAGTGTATGTTATTAATGTAAGAGGGTGTAGCATAGTTATTTTAGGAGTTAAGGATAGATGTTGTACAATAATTCATTAACGTTATTTAGATCATGTGTTTTGTTAGGGATATAGAAAGTCTAGGGGCACTTTGGGTTATCAAAATCTTAGTTGAAAAAGGAGAAGGAGGGGGGGGGGGGGGGGGG
>JAOEHQ010044367.1:0-11998 GCA_025447715.1 Asclepias incarnata
GCCACACCTTGGCCTAGCCGAATCAATTACAAGACATGGAAATCCACCATCACCTTGTAATTGACCCAACATATATATAGATGTATGCAAAAATACTCACCTTCAATGCAATAATAATCAATCCAAGATGACCAATACAACACTAACGATTGCTTTTCACCTAGCAATAATCAAATGCACACATACATAAGGCCATCATCATAAAACAAGGCTAACTAGCCATAATTCACTATTTCCATTTTTATTCAAATCATTCTAACATTATATATCTCATGTGGCTATACCACAATCAAAATCATCATTTCTCAATTTGGCTCAAAATCATATTACTAGTATCTCATCACTAGTAATCTCAATTCTATATTCAAATCATCATTTATATGTGAACTAGCTAACAATCACTAGTAATAACAACATATGGTCACTCATGGACCAAAATACTAGGTCTCATATCATTTCACAATCAATTTCTCAAAAACTCCCAAATGTATTATTACCAAAAACCCTAGAAATTTCAATTATCAAAAGAAATAGGAATTGAGAATACCTTGAATTAGGTTACTAGAGTGAAAGGTTAAAATCACCACAAACTCTCTTTTCTTTCTTGTATGTGTCGATACATACACATACAACTTTTCCAATTGATGAAGATGAAAATATGGATATTATTATTACTATGAATATGATTTTTTTAGGATAATAGTTAGTATAATTACTAGAAGATTTGAAAGAGAGTAAGATGATGGAGAATGATTATCCAGGAAATGAGTTTTCTTTGATTAAAGGAAATGGGAGGGAGCTGGCCTCTTGATAGAGTGCCACGGCTCAATTAAAAACATAAGAGTATTATACCCGCTATCCACTTAAGTTTCAATTATTTTAATTCAATAACTCAAAAATAAATACTAGAAACTTATTTTAATGATAAAACTACAAAAATAGATTATTTTAATACCTTTAAATTTCGAGGTGTTACATAATCGTAAAATAACATTGAATTAAATTCGAACGTACATACATTTAACACATGTTTACTATATTTTAATAGCTCATAACTACTCTTTCACATTCAATTTGGATGTTCAATAGTTTCGAGACTAAGATTCTAGCATATACAGTAATATCTTTTTATCTTTACTTATTACATTAAAAAACATAAAAAAAGGTTGTTAAATAAAGTTTGTTTTCATGTTTAGTAATAACATAAACAATACTTTTGAAAACTTATTGTTTTGTTGTTATTCTTAGAAAAGTACTATGTTGAGCTTTTTTTATGATTAGAAGATTCAACAAATGCCATTGATAATAAACTTTGATTAGATTATAAATTTAAACATGTTTGAACTTAAACTAATTAAAAACTTGAATCCACTTAAACAACATACTAGACTTGAAAACTACTTAGACTTATCTAGTGTATTTCAGGTTTCATAAAAAATATATGACCAAAACTTGTTGAAGATACAAACACTCGCCATAGTTGAAACTCTTCACATATAAACATTTTCATAAACTATTGACAAATTAACACCTTCATTTCTCTCGCTTTCCCTTCCCTCAATCTACCAATCCTTCCAAAACAATGTATCCATCCCATCATTCACAACCCTCCGAACGATCTAGAGAAATCCACCCCTATATAAAACAAAACCTTCCTTATCTTGAGGATATTACTCGATGCATCACCGTTTCCTTTGCAATGTTTTACAAAACCGTTTTTTTAACTAGACCGGCTGAGGGGAGAAAACCGGTTGAATCGGTTAGTGTTTTTTTATATTTTTTTTAGTTTTTATTTTTTAATAAAAAGTTACTAAACTTGTTACAATACAACGAAAATAGTCAATATACAATTACAATCAACTCAAAAATAATACCAAATAATTACAATAAAAATATATGTTTTAAAGTTCACAAACAACTAAAAATAATATTAAAGTATACACACCATTAAAAAAACATAAAAGTTTTTTTATAAAAAAAATAAAATCAAAAAACCGGTCGGTTCAGCACAGTGACGGTTCGACTAAAAAAAACTGGATCTAAGAAACCGACCGACCCTAGAAAAACCGGTTTTTAAAACATTGCTTAAGTTTTTCTTTTTTATTGTTTTTTTTTTTATATTTTAATCTCTAATCCACTCATACTATTTGGTTTCTTTTTTTCATGTTGAAAAAATAATGGAAGAAATAAAGAATAACTCTAACATTAATATGATAACCTTTCAAAAATATAAAACTAAAAATATGATATAACATTAATTAATAGATATGGCGTATATTTCTTTAGAGATAATTTATATTAGGCGAACAAAAACGTTTGAATAAAGTTTAGAAAACACAAATACATACAGGTTCTGGTTAAAATAAAACAAGTATTAAAGTAAAACAAATAAAACAATTATTTTCTCTTACTTGAAAATCATTGTGCATCATAAAAAATCTTCGTGCATCAATCTGTATACTTGTGTTCTATGAATCTTCGTGCATCAATTTTATCATTATCCAATAGTCAAGATCTTATCTTATATGTTTTACTTAATAGTTGTTTTATAATAACTGCTCCCTGTATACAATACAATATACGGAGTAAATAAATAAAAAATTATATATATATATATAGTTTAGCTACAAAGAACACATTGATCCAGCTTACCTTTTTGGGGATCCTTCCACACGCATAACAACAACAAACATAACACACATTCTTAACAGAACCTGGATTTGAGGCACATTCTTGTTATTTATTACAGAGAGACCAGAAAAATTAAAACTAAATTCAAATATTAGTATTATTATTAATTAATTACAATTAATGGCGTTAAATTGGAATTGGGTCTCTATTGTTAAAATTAGTGTTCTTATTCTCCTTTTCGTAGCCATCACCATCGCTTGCTTTACTCTCCCCGTTGAAAAGGTCTTTTCTTTATTCATGATTTTGCTTTTTAGCTAAATTTTATGAATTGGGTTTTGTTTATTTATTTATTTTATTATCTGAGTGTTCTCTTAAATTGCTTATTATCACTTGATATTTACTATTATAGAAATATAATGTAAAATTTTTTGATTAGGGTTTGGGGTTGAATTCCAATATAAAGTCACTAGCTTTGCTTAGCTATTGATATCGATATTATGTATATTTGTATTGTATACCTCTTTTAGCCTTTTTAGGGAGTGTTTGGGATTGCATTTTGAAGAGATTATCTGATTATTGTGTTTGCAAAACGCAAATAATCAGAAAGAAAGAAAAAAAAAAGTTTTGGCGGAAAAGTGATAGTCTGCATCTTATTGTTGAAAGAAAACGTAATTTTTGAAAAAGCAGGTTTGGACGTGCTTTTAGAAGCACGAAATCTTTTTTGAAAGCACAATCCCTAAGCCCCCTTTAATATAAATATGAATAAAATAACAAACCAAGGAGAATTCTTTTTTTTTTTTTGGTTTTTTTTTGCAGGCATTAAAGGACTTTTTGTTATGGGTGGAAGAAGATCTTGGTCCTTGGGGTCCTCTAGCATTGTAAGTAATATGAATATGACTCTCAGATACATGTATATATTTAGTTGCATTCAAGTCAACTTGTTGATTGAATATTTTTTTAAAATCTAAATTAAATTATTAAGAATTAAGATTTGTGTTACTGACATTTATTGCAATGTTAGTAAGAACATTTATTTGAATTTGGAACAAAGAACTTTATTTTTTAGTTGATGTCACCGTCTCCTTGATCAAAAATAAAAAGGGATGAAGTTTACATCATGTTCTTTGTCTTTCTATTTTAGTTATATCTAACTTGAACATCAGTTGGTATCATCAATACTTAGTTTTGTAAACCGTTCTTACTGTAGGGCTGTTGCATATGTTCCTTTAACAATTCTTGCAGTTCCTGCATCAGTACTTACGGTAAGTAACAAGTCTTGTGACATTACAAGATTACGGAAGAAATTGTGTATTATTATTTCTACCATGGTTCGGCCAGTCTCGTGTCTCTCTGGTTTACATGACATTTGTGCTATTATTGTTGTTAGTAATAGTAATTATTGGTGATTGATATGAAATGTTCACGGGTAGGTCGTTGGAATGTCTTCTTTACATGGTTCATGTATTTGCAGCTTTTATTTCCTTCAGCAGTATCACATATTAAGCCTGCGTCAACATTGCGTATCTTATTTCAAATAGTAACCTTCAATAAGAAACCTTATGTAACTTAGTAACCTAGTAACCTAAGAGTTAAAAAAGCTCTACATTAATCAGAAATGTTACGGACTTACGGTAGACAAACATTATTTACTGGTCTGACTGACCCTTGGGGGATTATATATTAATATGTGATCAAACCTTCTATTCTTAAAGTGTGCTTCTAGTACTTCAGATTCTTGATATGTAAAACTCATGGAAAATAATTTCAACATTAATTCATGTACAGAAGATTTGCTAAGATTTTTGCAACTTGCAAAGCATCGTTGTCACTACTGTGAGTAGTGTTTTGTTCTCTCTTTTATTTAGATTGTTAAAGTTTGACTTGGAATTCTATGATGACTTGAGTGGATTTACAAATCTATTATTGGGGATCACTTAGTGGAACTTTAAAGGGATAAGTAGTATCGTATGCCGAGGGCCAGTAGGCCCAAAGCCGTACACGACAGTAACTTAAATTGACGAGACCCGATATGGACCTGTTCGATTTGGGATTTTATCTTATATAGGTCCTGACCCAATAGTAGGTAGGGTTTATGGTTAAGTCATAGCTAGGATTCCATGTATGGGTGTCACTTCGGAAACAGCAGTATACAGAATTAAGTGCTCCCCTTTTAGCCCATGGGCTAAGTCAATAATAGTAATTGACCAAACCACAGACATTCTTGGTGTTCGTGTGATTATTTCTTCTCTACTTTACTGTGTTCTGTCTAAAATAAACTAAAATTGGTGAGCATTTTCCAATCATCTAACTGATATAGTTAACGTTAATAGTTATACTCTTAGTGTTGACCTTTTATGCAGTGAGTCTTACATGCATAAACAAAGTTTCTCTACGTATTGCTGTTGAAATGCACCATCATGACCATTAAATAGTGATGTTTGTATATATATATATATAGTGTGTGTGTACGTTGTATGTATATATGTATTGATGTATTAATTGTGTTTCTTCTAGCTGGGTGGTGGTTATCTCTTTGGTTTGCCCATGGGCTTTCTTGCTGACTCTATTGGTGCTGTGATTGGTGCAACGGCAGCATTTCTTCTTGGCAGAACAGTAAGTTTATGTCCATCCGTCAACTTACTTTTATACTTCCATCTTTACGGAAGTTTCGAACAAACCAAGTTTAACTACAATGTGGACAAGTATAACCAGTTTAAGCTTTGGTTGGCTTTGTTAACTCCACATGCTTTTTGTTCTCTTAATCTTGTTTATCCTAAGTTTTATTGCAGATTGGGAAGTCATATGTCATTTCAAAGCTAGGGGATTATCCACAGTTTAAAGCAATTGCAATTGCTATTCAGAAATCCGGATTTAAGGCTTGTTCAACAATCATTTTGATCATGTTTACCCCATTATTATATTTATGAAATGTACAATTCCAAGTACTTTGAGTGATTTCCTTATTTTGCCAGATTGTGCTCTTACTCCGGCTCGTTCCATTACTCCCATTTAACATGCTGAATTACCTTCTTTCTGTGACTCCAATTACCATATGGGAGTATATGATGGCTTCATGGTTGGGAATGACGGTATTATCACTTCACTGGACACTTCCTTTGTAACACACACACATACATGAATATAAAATGTTTATAGCCCTTTTGGTTCAACTGATGTGAGTTTTTGTAGAGATTGATGGATGAAAATCGTGAGAAATCCTCTTATATATATGGATAACAAATATGCCAAGTTTTTAATTACATAGGGGATGTGTTGATTATTGACGTTATGATATTCAACTACTTGCTATTTTTGATGTTTATGTATAGTTCTATGGCTTACTATAAATTATTTGCTGGCCAGCCAATTACCTTTGCACTTGTATATGTTGGAACAACGTTGAAGGACCTAGCTGATGTTACTCATGGGTGGAGCCAGTTCTCAAAAACTCGTTGGGTAAGATCTCTTTTTGGCAATCATATGTTAAAGTTGTGTTACTCTTATTATTCTTTTAAAGAATAAAGAGATTTTAATACATCATGTAACACGTTATAGGCCGACATTACCAAATACCAAGGCGTAACCTTTTTTGTGTATGGCATTGCCCATATAACATCTATCTAGCTGTGTTTAAGGTCTTTACAAATAGCATGTAGAGCCTTTAGTTTATGGTTTACACTTGTAACCTTTTTATCATTGTACATAAATCTTGATTTTCAGTTTACATACACATGTATGTTTGTTCTGATTGAATTTGATACTTCCTACTTTGTAGATATTTTAATGATGTTTGATGGTTTTATATAATATAATACAATATTTTTGACTTTTAATATTCAGTGGATGAAGCTACCATTCCATTAATAGTGTTTTTTTAAAAGAAACCTTTTTTCCCATGATAAGATAATTACTAATATTATAGAAGGAAAACATAAAACATGACTGTCCTCAGGGCAACGAAAAGACATGGGGAATCGACATTAGCAATTCTAGTTAAAAACCCGCTCCTTCCACTTTTATGTTTGATGTTTGATTTGTGAGTTGAACAAGGCAATTTCTTTTGGATCTTGACATTTGTTATTTTTGTGTCTGGTGTATGCAGGCGGTACTTATTCTAAGTTTTGTGGTGTCTGGTAAGTTGTATATAATAAATCCTATTTTAAGCCACTTGCCTCTTTTTTGTATGTGTGTATCATGTATAAAATTTCAATATTATTCAGTGGTCCTAATGGTGGTGGTTACCAAAGTTGCAAAGTCAGCTCTTGATAAAGCTTTGGCTGAAGGTACTGATATAGATGGCAGTGGCACTGCAAGCTCATCTGTTGTGGAGGAAACTCGGGTAGATCTCCACCAATCGCTACTTGTCAAAGATTGATTCATCCCAACAATCATTCAATAATGACGAAAATTAGATGTTTCCTTGATTCTATTTTTTGATGTATAGCTAAAATTTCCATCCCAGCCTCTCTTTCCCACAGTTCACTAAAATGTTATAGGTTAACAATTTGACATATTCTTCAATGAAATTACGATAGTACAGTATTCATCAACTTTTATCTTTGTAAGTTTCTTACCGGTAAAAGTAATTGAAAAATGTATCCAACCTATATATCAGCTTAGTGACTTTTGTTATTTAAGCATAGCTCAACCATAAACTGAAATAATGTCTCTTTGGCTATGCCAGACTGAACAAAAGATACTGTTGCTGAAATATAGGATTGGGATACAAGGTAGAAAGTGGCAACCGGCAGCCGGGTGGGTTGGTGAGGGATGAGACGGCCATCACAAGGCACATCACGACCTAAATACAACCACAGGCAAGACCTGGGAAGGGCCATCCACACTTGGAGTATTATGAGAATCAGGCAATTTTAACACAAGAAGTTTTATAATTAAAAACGGGAGAGGATGCTAAACAATGGTAATATAATTTGAACACTCCCAAAGGGAATGGGTATGTGGATGCTTTCTTGTAGTGTTTTGCGAACACTGCTTTTCCGTTGATGTAGAGATATATCATTGGCAAGTCCATCACTCGTTACATTGGCTTAAAAGTGAAAAACACTATGACGTTGTCATATTATCCATGACATGGCCAAGTTCGAAATTATCACCAATCATTATTGAAATTTCTTATCTATACTCCTCAACCGCTACCACCATCACCACCGCATCGCGCGGGCTTCCGTCTAGCTAACTAATAGTAAATAAGAAATAATGAACCAGAAGGTGTGGTTGTGGCCAAATCTCCAAACAAGAATGACAGTAAAATCACTATCACTATAACCTATATTTTTCTCATTAAAACACCAACTATATGAAAATTCGCTCTATGTTTGAGTACAATCTAGAAATCCATATTAATGTGTTAATTGCACATCTAATAAATCATCAATGAGACCTAACAAGATATCTAAGCTGCCAAATCCAAGAGTACATCATTCCCAATGCACAGTAAAAAGAGATCAGCATGAGGGGTAAAAATGGAAGCCTATCACCAAGAAACAAAGGATGAAGAAACTGCACCCATGCCTCCACCACAACAAAACCAAGCAGATAACTTTTCTCGATCAATCCACTAACAAGAGGATCACCACTTTTTGATACACGAGCTGTTCTTTTGTCTGATTCACTTGTGTCGGAAAATTGTGAAGAAAAGCCAAACCACATTAGAGTGATGTGTAAAAGAAGCAAGATCACTTTTATCGGATACTCTTGAGCTTCATAGAGAAGAGGGAACAATGAGTAGATGGAAACTGCAGAGAGAACCAGAAATTTGTCAAACATGATATTATTACTTCATGCCTCAAGATATCACACACAAAATATATTCAACGGACATAACATAACAGCTGTCACATGATCAGGGAAACATCTGCCGTCAGAGAAAATCAAGCAAAACGTAACAGAGCTAAAGTCCAATTTCTAGAGTATCTGATATGTAAAAACACAGTCAAGAATCATACCTGTAGATAAAATTAAGTAATGGCATGCATCCTCGATGCTTTCGACAGCAACAACTGCAAGGGGAATTAAGAAGTGAAGTGACGCCTTCTCATGCACATGCCATCCAAACAAAAAGCCACATGAGTATGCATATGCCACCCATCTTACAATCATCTTTGGCTGGGGATTCCTCCAAATCTTAACAAGAATCGGAGAAATAGCAAGCAGCACCATGGCCAAGGTTACTGAAGGGGTAATCTGTATACGGAAGTTGATTCATTAATACAAGAATAAGAGATATAGCTTAGAAGATGTAGGATTCCACAAAGATACAACTAGAGGTGGCAAGATGGACGGGTCAGATAATGGGTCAAAAGAGGTCATATTTTATACACATCACAAGATGGGCCGGGGTGTGTTGAACTGCCAAAAAAGTTGTCCATTTTATGAGAGATGATATAAAACGGCTGTGTTAACTATGATTTATAAACAATAATGTTGCAAAAAGTCCTGAAATAATACAAGATAGGGGTTGTATGCATCAAAAAATAGAATTGTGGCAACTTTCAACCTATTCAACCCATTTGTCACATTTGAGATAAAAGAGAACTTAAATCCACCCATTCATAAGTAAATGAGATGCACCTCTAGCCCCAAATTATACCTTAGGTAGAATAGCAAATGGTGAGGCGTCCCCAACTAGTCCACTGGTGAATGAAGCAGTTGGTGTTTGGATACGGAATCCCAGTTTTGCAAGCACTAAAGCAAGCAGCTTATCTGAAAGTATATAGAACACCCAAAAATTTGGAGCCCAGTAAGCATGGCAAAGTCCCCTGCCAAAAGGAAACATGCGTCTCAGAACTTCTTGTATCTGCAAAGCAATAAACAGAGTCACAAAAGCACAATCAGGTTGTCGATTTCATGAGCATGGTACCAGTTAAATCTATTAGGTCATTGGGAATTTATTGAATATCTCAGTAACTATAGAAAGAAACTGATGGATATTACATTGTTCAGTCTAAAAGACACTTCGACTGTTTAACAGTTCAAGTGTTCAACCATGGTTCATAAAAAAATGTTCTGATGATCAGAAGACCATATATGCATGACAAAACAGTAACAATTATAGGAAATTATTTCCAAATAGCATTTGTAATGTCAAGGAAGACAAGAAAGGTGCTTTACCTGCTCGTGATATGCAAATGGTCCATAGGCCGCAATGAAAACCCCAACCACCACCACTCCCATCGCGACCAACTTACTGAAACCCTTAAAAATCCCTCCACGACAGTAGTGCCGCAGCAAATACACAAAATAAACGGGCCCAGCCACAGCAAATAAATGCTTGAAACACAATAAAACCGCGAAAATGAACCCTCCGATCAAGTCATTCCCTTTCTGCAGTTCCCCCAACGAAATTAACAAAATCCCCAAAAGAAACCCATTGTACTGAAAATGCACATGGTCAACTATCAACAACCCAGGTGACCAAATAACCAAAATCCAGATCAAAAACCTCTTCTTTGACTCCAAGTTACGAGTCAAATTGTAAACCGAATATATCAATACTGTATCTGAGGCTATTACACTGAGTCTTTGGAAAATGATGACCGAAAGAGCTTTGTAATTTAGTCCATTGTGGAGGTCAGTGATAGTGGGGTCCACAAGAGACGCAAAAAAGGCCAGGAAACGCTCGAAGTAAGCAAAGAAAGGAGGGTAATCAAGGGTCCATGGACTGGTTTCATCTGTGTACCATCGAGATAAAGGTAGTGTATGGGTGAGAGCTAGCCAATTACGGTGAACCTCAAAATCTGTGCTATGATAGGCAGGGATGAGGAGAACTTTGAAGAACGTAGCAACGAGAGTGAACCACAGGAGGTCTTTGTATACGGGTCTATGTGAACCTTGGAGCTGAACTTGTTTTTCTTTCAATTGTTGCGCTATTTTCTGTTTTGGGGGCTTCATAGATCCTCTTGTGGTGGGATTGTGAAGGTGAATGAGTTTATTAGATAAAAAATGATGGCCGTTTTGCCAGTTTGACTTGTATCACCAGGGAAACTGCTTTCTACTGTTTATGTTATAGGAAAATTACCTGTTAACATATGTAACCCGTCTTTGGTAAGTTGGCATGCATGAAAAAACATCAAAAGGTCTTATGACCTTTGAGAAATGCAATTACTATCACCACGGTTGGTGATTTTAGTGTCATCGGGTCATTTAGATGCGATTGTGATTTACTTGAAACCAAGGGATTTCGGGTTAAGCACAACTACGAGTTGGCTAGTGCGGAGTGCACGCTCGTTTGAACTAATTCGAGTCCGGTAAACATAGCAGGGGTCAAGGGGGTTGCTCCCCCTTGGGTGGTCAAGGGGCAGCACCCCTTGCGGGGGTCTAGGGGGCAGCGTCCCCTAGTTGTTTAGTGCTCCAACTAATATTTACAGTATTTCCCGCCATAAATTCCCTGTTAATTAATTCTTGTTTATGTGAAGAGGAATTCCCTGTTAATTAATTCTTGTTTATGTGAAGAGGTGCGACTCTTCATTTTGACAGTTATTTAACTGTTATAACTAATAGTCATAACTCTTCATTTCAAGAGTTGCAATCTTTCATCCAAAGGTTGTGCTACATTATTATGTATACAGATTTCTGGTTTCATTTTTGCACACGAATTTCAACAAAATCTCTTTGTTCAGACTCTAACTCCTAGTTAGACCCTACTCCGATTGCCTCAGGGTATCACAAAATCTCTTTCTGATTTCTGTTTTTTTTTTGTTGTATTCCATTTGCTATAGACCCATAGAGTTTTAAAATGGGTGGGTTGAAACAGCCCCATTTAAAAAAAAAAAACATATTTATCAAATGGGTTGGGATCAAATCTAGCGCCTTTAATATGTAAATAGAAGTAACACATCTAACCTATATCCCAATTGAAACACAAAAACATTAATGAAATTTATACTAAAGTGCACATTTCTCATTTCGGGATACAAATATTCTTTACATATGCTACTTCTATTTGCAAATAGAAACATTTTGTTTCGACCATTTGCGCCATCTGAATCCGCCTATTTTTCTACCTCCAGTTTGCTATAAAGAAGTTATGCTTACGTCTCATACAAATTTAACCGAGAAGAAACATAAAACAAGAATTAAGGTTAGCTAGCTTCCCTATGGTTCAAATAATAATCATCGTTTAACAATTAACATCAGTTATTTTATCATCAATCAAATTAACCTAAAGTAAAACAAACAACATCACATATTTACATTTCAGCATTCCAAGTTTGGGTGTACAAAAGTGAGATCGATCTATGATACAATAAAATCATTAACACGTACAAAGTATTTACATACCGACTGTGTGTTTATGTTCGGCCGACAGTGGTTGTTGAGGGGATGAGCGCCGCGAAATGGGGAGGAG
>JAOEHQ010044378.1:0-11998 GCA_025447715.1 Asclepias incarnata
CTTAAAGGTTCTCATGGTTCTTCCAATTCAAATGGTTCTCACATGAACCTTTTCCTATATATATATATATATATATAGGGGGAGATAAATATAAGGTTGTTACATACCTAAGCTTAGGTATGGAACACTCACATTTTTGTTTTTTAATCATTAAAATTCATGGAGCCCATGTCATTTATTTATTATACAACAAATATTAAAAAATTGATATGTGAGGGATTCCATACCTAAACTTAGGGGGAGGTGAATATAAGGCTGTTCCATACCTAAGCTTAGGTATGGAACACTCACATTTTTGTTTTTTATTCATTAAAATTCATGGAGCCCATGTCATTTATTTATTATACAACAAATATTAAAAAAATTGATATGTGAGGGATTCCATACCTAAGCTTAGGTATGAGACAAACTTATATTCACTTTTGCCATATATATATTAAGATTAAACATCATAGGTTAGACAATTGTAAGTATTAAAACCACACTCTATAATCTTTTATTTTCTTTTATAAATATTCACAATTACTTTAATTGAAACAAAAGCAAAAAAAAAATAATGTTTAATTGCATCACGTAATTGACTAAACATGTTAAAATAAACGTTTTTGTAGAATGGATAAAAATAAAACTCTGTAATAACCTAATAAGATTATTTAATAAAAATGATATGTTTGAATTATAAGATACCATACTATATTTGTATCCGTATCTTATAGAATGTTAAAACAATCATACACATATAATAATAAATTTAACCTCACATAAAGATTGGAATAAGTGTTTAGAAATTTTAATCAATTGCGCACATATGTCTACTGTGTGTATCCAATTAAAATTTTGTATATGTCTACTGTGTGTATCCAATTAAACTTTCACATATTTGTTTATTATATGTATTTGACCAAACAAAAACTTGCATACCAACAACACGACACTAGACGTAGTCAGCTTATATGGATGTCACTTGCAACCAAGTACATACAATAACTAATACTTATAAGTTGAATGCACACGATAAACAAAGTTTTAGTTGCATCCACATAATAGATATACATACGTAGTTGAGGCCGTTTTCTCACACGTTTTTTGGTCTTTTCGGGAGAACCATTGGCATAGGGAATTTTTTAGGGTCGTTTTTCGAAATGTGTCGTGGGGAGAAAATGGGAGAAAAAGGTAGAGTGTTTCAATCAAATAATATCAATCAAATAATAAAAGAAGATTTGTTTTTTTTAAGATATAATAAAATATTTGAGAAAGAGGTATAATTGGTAGTGATATATTTTGAAATATGAAATGAGAAAGAGATGATGTGATATTGATGTGACAATGAAAAATGATAGAAAGATATTTGATTTAAGTAAGGGTAAACGGAGTGAGGCGGAACAACCGGCGACCCAGGCCCGGTTCGCCTTGGGTTCGCCGGCTACACCGCCCCGGCTAGGCGATTGGGGTTTCAGGCGAACGGAGGGGGTCGGCGGCTGGAGCATCACTTTCTCTGACTTTCTTCTCTTTTTCTGGTGGTATATCCGTATATATATATATATCATATCTTCTACAGGTATATATATATATATGTATATATATAATATATGTATGAAGGAATGAATGAAGAAGAAAGGAGATAAGACAAAGGAGATAAGACGAAATCTTGAAGTATGTATTTTTTTTTTTTTGTGGGTGTGTTTATATATAGTGTTTAGAATAGTGTGTTTAGAATAATTTTTTTTGTGTGTTCAATATATACTGTGTGCAAAATATATATATATATATATATATATATATATATGTAAAAAATAGGTCATAGGTGATATGTAATATTTATGGTTTATTTGTATTTAATAGTATGTATTTTTATTATTTGTTATTAATATTGGAAGAAAAGAAAAGAAAAAAAAATATAAATCAATCATTGGAAGTGCCACGTGTCGCGAGTCGCCCCACCTTCCTGGGTAGCTCCACTCTCCCTTTTTTTTGAGGCTACCCAACATGCTGACTAAGCACCACGTGTCGCGAGTCGCCCCCATGTTGCGTAGCCCCACTCCTTTCACCGTTAGGAAGAAATATCATTTCCTATCAAAAGACACCACATCAATAATGACACAACCAACAACATGTATGTCTAACTCACTCAACAACTTCCTACTTTTGTCAATCTCGGACGACACTACCTAAGGCCCCCCCTAGTTCTCTCCGCCACCCTCTTTTTCCTCTTCTGTATTCTTATTATAACATCATCATCTACAATCAAATTTCCCATTTCTCATTTCTCAAACAATAATTATCAAAAAATGGCATCGCAATCTTTAAATTTCTTAACTTCAACTTCCATTTCACAAGACTTTACACACTTTCACACAAAACCCATCTTCCAAACACTCAAACCCTTGATACCCATTTCCAAATTCTCAAAAAGATCATTACTTGTAGTGTCTGCAGATAACGCTTTAACAGCACAACAGTATGTTGGTGGGGATAATGGGTCTAAGCCAATTAGTGTTATGGACAGTTTAAGTAATGATTCTGGTGCTATTGAGGTTGATTCTGTGACTGAAGCTGAGTTGAAAGAAAATGGGTTTAGAAGTACTAGAAGGACTAAACTCGTGTGCACGATCGGGCCGGCGACGTGTGGGTTTGAACAATTGGAAGGGTTGGCTGTTGGTGGGATGAATGTTGCTAGGATTAATATGTGTCATGGAACACGTGAGTGGCATAAGAGTGTGATTGAGAAAGTTAGGAGGTTGAATGAGGAAAAAGGATATGCAGTTGCTATTATGATGGATACTGAAGGTAGTGAGATTCATATGGGTGATCTTGGTGGTGCTCCTTCTGCTAAAGCTGAGGTATTTACATATATATACACACACAAACACATTTATATATATGCTTATGTTTATATGTATGTATTTATATCTCAAATATTATTATTGCTAGTCTCATTTTGGTTGTAAGTTGTTTAATTTGTGATTAGGGGATGTTTAAAGTTGCTTAATTAAGTGCTTATCTGCTTATTATTATAGCTGATAAACAGTATCAAATAGTCTTTGAAAAACTGCTTATCTAACTATCCTATAAGGAATAAACACTTTAAAATAAGCACGATAACTAATGCGTGCATATCCTATAAGGAATAAGCACTTTAAAATAAGCAGGTAGCTGCTACTTTAAGTTTTGTGTCAGCTTTACTATGTATAACATTATTTGTATTTGGATTTTGCTAATAACATGCATAAAAAGATGATATCTTACATATAAAAAGCCCACCCCCTTAATTTAATGACAAAAAGGTACAACTTTTTATCCACGCTAAAGACAACCCATAGGGCTGTTATTAGCAAAACCCTTTTTATTCAGCGGATTTATAAAGCTATGCATTACTAGACATCCCAAACATAGTTAGTATAGTTAGAGACTTGTAGGATCTGAAGTCATGATTTTAGTATCAATAAAAAATGCTACATCATCTCTAGCTAAAGGTTTACATAGAGAAATCCTAACCCGTGGTCCTTTGGACCCAACCAACCCTTCCCCAAGGACTAGTCTAGCAAAAGTCCATTACACTGCCCCACAAAGCATTTGCCGTGGGGTAATGATGCAAGTAGACCCAAAGGCTACCGACAATACATTATCTTAAAGATGTGCCTGCTAATTGTCGTGATGTCTCCTGTCATGAATCCCGATGGTCAAAGAAGATGGGTAATTATTTAGATCTCAAAGATTTATAACATGTGACATTAGGACAACTGGTAGGCATATCTTTAAGTGGAAATATCACTTCTCAGCAAGTTATTTCATTCTTTTGTTTACTAAAAAAATCAATGGTAGTCAGCTTTGGATTTATTTATGCCTAAAATGTTGAAGATTTGAACATCTTGGTCTTGAATAAGTATGGTTTTAACTTTGATGTTTTGGTTGGAGATTAGAAATGATATATAACATGGGAAATGAACAATTGTAGAATGTATTGGAACTATAGAGTGAAAAAGATCAGTGGCAAGTGTGTTCTTGAAAGGTAGAACATTTGGACGGTGTTTGCGTGTGGGTTTTTAAAGTGGTTATTTGATATGGAATAACCAGAATGCGATGTCAGAGATGGTGTTTGTATGTAATAATGTTGTAATAATCATTTTTGATGATGGTTGAGTGTCTGACAAATTTGATACTTAAGGAAGCAATTGATGAAGTAAGGCGATATAAGCAATTTTACTCAATAGTTTGATATCCAATTTTATTGTAGCTAATATTAAAGTATTTATTAGACCCATAAATTATCATAAGCTGAAAAATTTGCTATGGAATGATTGTTAAATAATCACTTTGATAATGCACATACTAAAATCCCCTCAATTCGGAGTTATCTTCATTGGGTTGTAGTATAATGTGGTTGTTCATGAACCTATCGCTTCAATTCCAAAAATTTACAAATCTTACGCCGAGAAAAAATATGCATACACCATACGTACATGTCCTTGTTGTAGCTACCATTTACTTTTGCGGACTAGATGTGTGTGAATCATGAAATTCGACTTTTTTATATCATATATGTGCTATTTGCGGTGATCTTGTGACTCCCTTCTAAAGTTTGAAATTCGATTGTTCACTTCTTTATCTGTTTATTTTGTTTGCTTATTTTTATGAAGAATTGAAAGAAAAATGAGGGACTTTTCCAGAAAAGTTTTCAAGGAAAGCTTCTAAAATAGAAAACCTGGCTAAACCGGACCTTCAAGGATCAATTTTCTTAGAGAAGAGAAACCAACGTTCTAGTTTTATAACCAAGTTTGTGAAAACTGTCTTCTATAGTTTTCAACAATTTTCGTTCCAGATATAGAAAACACCTCATGTTTTCTAAACTAAGAAATAAAAACAAATAAATATGTTTTCGATGTTATGAGTAGTTTTCTAAAGATAAAATAACACTTTCTCATCTTCTAGATAACTTGAGACTAAGCACTAAGCACACCCTAGATTTTCTGAGAATACGCTGCTTCCAGTTATTATTACTTCTAATCCCTTTCTGTATGGCCGTTGTACGTCTTCGATTATCATAATATATTTTTTTAGATATTTTAACTTCATCAGAACAAGAAAATTGTGTTGGATGCTAATCATGGTACTTTCTTTAATGCACAAAATGATTATATGTTCATATTAAAAGTTTGAAATGTTATTCATTATACATCAATTTATTTGTATGAACTCTTATTCCTTAATGCAGGATGGAGAAGTATGGACTTTCAGTGTTCGAGCTTATGATTCCCTCCGGCCAGATCGTGCTATTACCGTGAACTATGATGGCTTTGCAGAAGGTTTGAAGCAGTCATATCTGGGCTTAATGTGTAAAGATAATATCTTTTGAACTCAAGATTTGTTTTCAAATGTGTTTTTATAATACAGATGTGAAAGTGGGAGATGAACTTCTTGTGGATGGTGGAATGGTGAGGTTTGAGGTGATTGAAAAGATCGGTCCAGATGTCAAGTGCTTGTGTACTGATCCCGGACTTTTGCTACCTCGGGCTAACTTGACTTTTTGGCGAGATGGAAGCTTAGTTCGCGAACGTAATGCCATGCTTCCAACAATTTCCTCGAAGGTTGGCGCATCTATAATATTTTAAAACTTCTAATCAAAGGGATCAAAATGGACAGGTCGGGTAATGGGTCAAAACAATCATACTTTCCGTACGGGCTGCAGTTGGTTTGCTCAGGTTGGATTGACCTGAAACAGGTTCTTGTCCAAAGACTTTAAACATAATTAACGCGTCAAACATGAATAGAATGATACAGGACGTTTAAATGTTTTATGTGTTAAAAGACACTTTGGCCAAGTTCGACTCATTTGCCAGTTTCAGTTTTACTTATTTTTCCCTACTAAGTATAAAAATTAACCCAAGTCGACTCATTCATAATTGAATGGGTCACAATTACCACCTCTATTGGATGTGAATCGTATCCCATGAACATGGATATATGACAAAAATTAGGTTTCTTCTCTTGATTTGGGCAATACATGCCTTGTGAGTTCTTCAAAACTTATAAGAGGTCATATCCAAGGCTATGAGTGATGACACTAAGATGGTCAAGGATTATTAGATAGATATGACAATTTGGGAAAATAAATGCACAATCATGTGACACTTGGCAGGACCAAAATCAAGTCATTTTAGAGACAATAGTGGGGGCAAATAATATCATACCATAATGATATTTATAACGGCCTGAGAATAGGAAACTTGAGATGCATATTTCAATGGCTCTATATAAGTATGACTCCTTTACCGTAGTGTTACTAGATCTGTGTATTTTTGGGTTATCGTTCAGGGAGTGTTTGGGGTTACGTTTTGAAAGTGATTATCTAATTACCATGTTTTCAAGTCACAAATAGTCCCTTTTTTTCAATGTTTGGGTGTAGTGAAACTGATTCTGAAGGGGGTCAAATAATGTCAGTTTAGTAGTATCTGCAACAAAACTTGAATCTGATGATCTGATTTTACCTATTATATCCTTAAATAATCAGATTTGCTGAACACTCAAACCAGTGATTATTTAGCATCACAATTTCAAATAGCAGAAGCACATCCAAACACTCTTGCTGCCCATTTTGTTGCAGTTGCAGAGGATTATTTGATTTTGATTGATCTACACCACATAATCAATTTCAAATTGCAATGCCAAACACCCTCCTAAACCTACCGGCAATTAAACTGAGGGAAATTATTTAAAGGTCTTCCAAGTACATTTTTGACGGATTTTATCGAGAAGTTGTTATGAACCAACTTGCCAAGCATGACAGTTGCAGTAGGAATTCATGCTTAAACTTATTTCATTAGAAACAATGTTTTAAAAACAGTTTTTTAACCGGACCAGCCGAGGGGCGAAACCCGGTTCGGCTGGTTGAACCGGTTAGTGGTTTTTTATTTTTTTTTATTTTAGTTTAATTTTTATTAAAAATGATACTAAACTTGTTACAATCCAACGAAAATAGTCAAAATACAATTACAATCCACTAAAAAATAATACCAAATAGTTATAATAAAAGAAACTATATTTTAAAGCTCTTCACAAACAACCAAAAATAAGATTAAAGTATACACCTTATCATAAAAATAATTCAAAAATAAATAAATAAGAAAACCGGTTGAACCAGACTAGTTGATCCAGAAAAACCAGAAAACGGGCCGGTTCGACTCAAAAAATCGGCCAACCCTAAAAACCCGGTTGAACTGCCGGTTCGAACCGGTTTTTAAAACATTGATTAGAAATAAGTGCCAAAAGAAAAAGATTTAATGTTTTAAGTAAAAAGAGCTGATTAATATGACACACCCCCACACAGAAAAAAGAAGGATTTTATGCATCAAATCTGGATGAATTATGATTTGTTGTTGCTAGCTTCTATCTTTTGGTTACATTTTTTTCTTACAAACTATTCCATGGGATTGATCTAAACTTATTCCTGGTGCCAACAGGTCTTTGTGCCCCTCCCTTTGTATATTATGCTTTGAGTGCATACCTGTCCCGTTGGTCGACTATTATGGACTTTCTGCTATACTTTTCTTCATTCTAATACTATTTGACTGATTGGTGCCTTTAGGATTGGTTGGATATCGACTTTGGGATAGCAGAAGGTGTTGATTTTATTGCCGTATCATTTGTGAAGTCAGCAGAAGTGATTAATCATCTTAAAAGTTACATCAAAGCACGGTCTCGTGATGGGTAAGAAATTGTTTAGGTTTACATATTGCTAGTTTGCTACCCATGAACTTTAGCTCTTCCCTGGCCGTTCTTCATTTTTCATTTTGTATCCCAAAATTTCTCAAAACCAGAATGTTTTAGGTCCTTATTTTTTGCTTCAGTTACTTATTTATTTGTAGTCTTGGCTTTTCGGTGTAAACCTATCAATAAACCACTTACTTTATTAAGATAGGCTGTGAACTGTCGGTAGTCAAATGGTGTTTTCCAAGACATGCATTGTGCACACTTATTGTGCTTTAAGACATACATTTTGGCTGCATACTTCGAAGGTCTGTATGAAGTATTCGAGCCCAGTAGGGTAAGGGTTAGGTGATTTACCCATACTCCCCTCCAAATTTTATTTATTTATTTTTATTATTATTTTTGATAAAGCGAGTTAGAAGGTTCTGTGCATTTGATTACATATCAGATGAATTTCAACTCGTTTGATCCATTTGACCTAATCATTTATTAGTTAAATCTTTTAGCTTAGCCGATCTCATTACCCTCATCTCTTTTAGCTTACTGATCCAACTGCTAGAGGACGTACCTTAAATTGACCCATTATTATCTATACGGTCAGAATTACTGAGTAAAGCCTTTAATCTCATCATGATCCGGCTTATGCAGGGACATAGCAGTTCTTGCAAAGATCGAGAGCATTGACTCGTTGAAAAACTTGGAGGAAATAATCCTAGCTTCTGATGGAGCCATGGTAGCCAGAGGCGATCTTGGTGCACAAATCCCACTGGAACAGGTTCCGTTGGCTCAACAAAAGATTGTAGAAGTGTGCAGACAATTGAACAAACCAGTAATCGTTGCTTCGCAGCTGCTTGAATCTATGATCGAGTACCCTACACCCACCAGAGCTGAAGTGGCTGATGTTTCTGAAGCAGTGAGACAACGAGCTGATGCTCTTATGCTATCTGGTGAGTCAGCCATGGGTCAGTTTCCTGACAAGGCTTTGACCGTTTTGAGAAGTGTTAGTTTGAGAATCGAGAAGTGGTGGAGGGACGAGAAACGACATGAAGTTATGGATCTCTCGGATATCGCTTCTTCTTTCTCTGATAGTATTTCTGAAGAGATCTGCAATTCTGCTGCCAAAATGGGTGAGAAATATATATTATCATAATAAGTATGGAGGATGCAACGATTTCTACTGTATTCTTCATCTGTTTAAAAGAATCGTCACCCGTGAATGGCCAAACTACACATACACCAAAAGTAGCGAGTCAAATGGGTAAATTGTTAAGTGAGTCAAAATGGGTCTCGTTGACCTCCGAACTCTCTTTACGTTTATTTTAAATTTTACAAATAGTATACTAGTAAATTTATAAAAGCCTAATTGCTTCTATAAAAGCAGTTTGGAAGGTTGTAGATATTTGGATGCATTTTAAATGCATCCGATTCGTATGGGGACCCATTTGACCTGTTTCATTTTTATCTTAGTTTCTGTATTTGACCCATTTTACGTGATAGGAAATAAATATAACCCTAATCGACCCAGTTTTAAGTGAACGGGTCGAAATTGCCACTGGTTCACAGCTTTAAACCTGTATTCATTAAAGGACCTTTTACCAAATGGCCAAATGTCACTGGTTCTTTACATACCATTCTTTTTATACTTTCTAGAAGCTTCACTTGAAAGAGTATCCAAGATACTTGATATATAGTAAAACAATTTTTGTGCAACTATGTATACTGTATAGAATCAAATATTGCAATTTCCATTATAGCAGGAACACATACTTATCGGTAATATATTTATTAATTTGTGCTATATGGTGATTTTGCAGCTAATAACTTAGAAGTGGATGCTCTCTTTGTCTACACAAAAGATGGACATATGGCATCACTCCTCTCACGAAGTCGCCCTGACTGCCCCATTTTTGCTTTCACGACGACTACTTCTGTCAGAAGACGTCTAAATCTACAATGGGGCCTAATACCATTTCGCCTGGGCTTCTCAGATGACATGGAAAGTAACTTGAACAAAACCTTCTCACTACTCAAAGCTCGAGGTATGATCAAATCTGGTGATCTTGTTATTGCTGTATCCGACATGTTGCAGTCGATTCAAGTTATGAATGTGCCATAAGAAACACTTGTTTTCAGCCGTTTTACCGGGGCTCTTGATGCTCTATCTTGATGCCAACAGTCTCAAGTATTGTATTCGTTTTTCATATGTGAGACTTTTTATAGACCTCCTCCGTGTATTGAGACTTGATGCTTTTGGAGAACCGAGTAGCTTATTACTTATGGATTGTAAAATTTGATGATTTGGTTTTGGTTCAATTAATAAGGCTGTTTTTTTCTGGGCGAATCTAAGCTTCAAGGTCGTCTAAGTGAAATATACATATAATTGGAGTTTTGATCATTCTATAAACCAAACTTCTACATCACTTGACCGTAGCAATCTTGACAACCAAAAAATCCACCTGGTCAATAGGTGTTTAAGGAGTCGAAAAGATTGTTAAGTGTTAAATGAAAACCGATGATTGATTCTCCCATGAGTGATATCTGAGTTCTGCTGCAAGATTTAAGCATTTGATTGACTAGCTTGACACCAACGCATGTATCTGTCACTTAAAACAAGATTCCTTACTATAAGATGTCTGTGTACTTTACAGTATTCCTCGTCGTTCACTTGGTTCCAATTACAACAAGATAGTCGAGGGATGAAGGTAATACCCAAATCGTGAAGACAACCTCGTAAGGCTACGATCATGAATAGTAAAGTTAAAAATGATCCATCGTTTTAAAGACACACACATTATGTCATCTACAATAAATCGTGTGGCTAACCGCTAAAGGATTACGTTTCGACAAGCTAACCCATCTATAATGTTATCAACACGTTAGCCCGAGCAATGTTCGATGAGATTCCATTTTCTTACAGAAATTGCCATTGTTCAGCAACTTGATCACCAAACTTAGCCATGCACCACCAATCTTGCTTATATAGACTTGAACAACGTATTTTAAATACTGTACAACACTCGGTTTTAGTGGCGTATGGCTAAGTTTGGAAAGACTTAATAGTTCATATATTGCCTCACTGAAGAATCAGCTTGAGCTCGCCTTTCATAAAACTGGAACCACCTAGTATGGGCATGACAAATGGTATCACGTCTCTCAATTTGGAAAAACATACACTATGTCATCTACAATAACTATCATTTCATTTCAAAGCGAATTGTTCAGTTCGATACCAAATTTTTAGACATGTTTGTAGGTCTACCAAATTACTCACATTTATCATTTTTCAATATTTTAACATATAGTCATTTAACAATTAATAGAACTCATCTAATCCATATGAAGTCCATAACGAAATTTCAATGTTTATAATGTGTTTAAAATATAATCTTTTGTATCTGCCTGTGTGTATACCTGAAACCCAAAGTCTTGAGTTCAAGTCTTGACAAGGGGGTTTTCCTCTTCGAGGGGTTTAATTAACGGGATCTGCTCGTCGAGGGGGTTTTCTAGCGCGGACCCGATTAAAACAACGTATGCTAGATCTCCCGACATTAACGAGTAATTCACACCTTTCAAAAAAAAAAAAGTCACAAACAAAAAGACAAGTTATTATTTTTGATAAATAACCCTTTAAAAAAACACCCAAATTGTTTTTCCCTTTGGGGGAGATTTTATACCTTCAATTCATGACATACGTCGGCAATGTAATCACCAAGTGGTGTAATTTAATATCTAATCTAGTTCGAATTAATAAGTAACAAAAAAAAAAAGATGGGAGGTGATCCTTACACAAAACAATTTTATCATACACAAAAATATATGTATCATATGGTTGTACTGTATAGCTGTATGATGCATACATTGTTGTGTATGGCAAAATTGTTTTGTGTAGGGATCATTACCAAAAAAGATATTTGTTGAAAAAAAAAAATAAAAGATAAAAACAAGACAAAAACTTATTGTTGGATCATATGGAAAGCAAGGAATGAGTGCATTTTCTCCAACAAATCTCCGTCTATCCGATATGCAGTGAAAGAAGTTAAAGGCACAAGTTTCCTATGGGTATCTAATCGAGCCCCGAGTTCAAGAATCACCTGGCAAAAATGGAGCTCTCTCAGTTTTTAACTTCTTACTTATCTTTAGTATCATATTCCCCTGTTTATCCTTATTTCTTTATTTTCTTATGTACCTCTATTTTGTATTTCCAGCATCTTGCTGGGTTGTTTCAATAATAGTCTCTTTAATGTTAAAAAAAAAAAAAAAAGACAAAAAACTTATATCCGAGAAAATGTGTTGT
>JAOEHQ010044389.1:0-11996 GCA_025447715.1 Asclepias incarnata
ACCCAAATGCCTATACATTTGGTAAGTAATATACATCTCCGTTAAGGATTAGTCTTCAACCTCATACTCTAAGGAATGTGCAAATCAAATGCGCCTAAAACAACTTCTGCAAACAGACTTTGTCCATTCTCATGTTTTCTGTAGCAGAGTGTCCAGCTTTGTACTTTTATAGTCGATCTTAAAATACGACAAAGAAAGTTGACCGTTCATACGAAACGTCATCACAATAAGCAAGAGATGGTATGTCAAGGTGTGAAATTTGACGCTACTTATGAATGGGTCAATTGGGGTTAAACTTTTCTCTATCGGGCCAAATGAGCAGGTTTAAAAACGTTATTTTAAAAGGAAACGGATTGAAAATCGCCAAAAGCGTTTTTGTAACTTATAAAACCTCCTAAATTCTTTTACGCCAAAATGTATCAAACTTGTATTGTGTTGCTATTGCGGGTATCCCACTTCCAAACCATCTATTGCGTTTATGGAACTTTCAATACATTCCTCATGTATGTATACCTCTTCACTGGGTAACCGGTACTTTTACTGAAGTGTTAGTCATATAAGTCACGCTTGGCTCTGCCATGTCATCGAAAGTGGCACCAAGTTATCGATTTACAAGTTATACAAACAAAATATCAATGAAGTGAAAGTTTGATACACAGTACACAGTGTGGAAGTCTACGCGTAATAGCAAAGCATGAAAATAGTCTAATTTTGGTAACAATATTTAACTCATTCATTATTTTACATAGTTTTTATACATAAAATGTTTTCGGTCGACCCAACCTGAATCACAAGCACCATAATATTACATGTTTTGATCCAAACCTATTTTGTCCTGTTACCCAACCTATCTGACCCACCTATTTTGCCACCTCTAACAATACGCATTGAGCATTTCTAAGTGTTTTATCATTCAGCTAAGACGTGTATATTTATGTTTATTGGTATGGTTATTCTCACTCTTAAGTAATGTGCTTCAATGTGATGGTTGCTTTGAAAATAGACCGAGTATATGGAAGTGAGACTACAACTAGACAAGTCTACGAGGAGTCAGCCAAAAGAGTTTCTCTTTCAGCTCTTGACGGCATCAATTGTGAGTTTTGTAACAAGAATTTCGACTTCTGATATAACATATACCTATTGAGTTGAGAGTTAGACTATTTTCTTCAGCAAGTATATTCGCATATGGGCAGACAAGCAGTGGGAAGACGTACACCATGACTGGCGTCACTCAATATGCTATATCTGACATATTTGACTACATCAACAAGGTATTCTTAGCGGGGAAAGAATAAATTTCTTAATGGTTCATTTCCTTGACTTATTCTTATCGATATGCTTTTGTTTTCAGCAAATCGATAGAGAATACGTGTTGAAGTTTTCTGCCATAGAAATCTACAACGAATGTGTTAGAGACCTTCTTAGCGCAGATGGTACTCCACTTAGACTCCTCGACGATCCGGAGGTGAGTATTTTCCTATTAGTTAGAAAGGGTTGATTGATTATGCCAAAGTTTTAAAGTTCACTAATGGTTTTTGTTGTCATCAGAAAGGGACAGTTGTAGATAAACTCACTGAAATCCAACTGGAAGACTGGACCCATCTAATGGAACTCCTTGCTGTATGTGAAGGTATAACCATACTTTGCATAAGAATGTACACTGATTAGAAGTGGCAAAATGGGCCAGTAGGACAGTTCGTAACATGCCAAGGTTGGTTCGGGTCAAAACGGTTAAGTTTTGATATTGACCGGGTTCACCAAAAACACTTCTTTCCCTGAAATACTTTCTTATTTCTTTAACTATACATAGTGGTGTATCAAGTATTCACAAAATTATACTATATCAAGTTATAATCTATCTATGCCAATAAAATGGTCTAGAAGACGGGGTGCATTAAAAGTACACTTTGGGTAACTTTTAACCCGCTTCACCATTTCATTTATCAGTAGATGTGTCGATATCAATATATCTCATAATCGAACGCTAATAGTGTATTCGGTATTGCATCTTTGTAGCTCAAAGAAAAATTGGGGAGACATCTATGAATGAAATGAGTTCAAGATCTCATCAGATTATCCGACTGGTACTCTATTCATAATATGAGTACTTAGTAGATGTGTCCTTGATTGTAATTATTATTATTATTATTTTTCAGACAATTGAAAGTACTGCCAATGAATTCTCAGTTGACAGTGCAAGCACTCTTACAGCTACTGTGGTATGAATATTGCTATACATAACCACTACCTTAACTATTTTTCTTATAATTCTTCTTGTTATAGATTTTTGAAATAAAATTTAAATAAATGAAATGTCTTTCTTTTTTTCTTTTTTTTGGGTAGAACTTTGTTGATCTAGCAGGAAGTGAGCGTGCTTCTCAGACCTTATCAGCGGGTAAACGGCTGAAAGAAGGATGTCACATTAATCGCAGTTTACTAACACTAGGAACTGTTATCCGAAAACTGAGGTTTGAACTTCCATTGGTTTATTTTCATGTTTTCAAATAATAGTAGAACCAAATGTTTGTATACATGTCCCCATGATGGTAGCCTAGTGATGGAAGACATGCAACATAAAAGCGGAGGTCAGGAATTCAAATCTGGCCCCATGTCCGTTTAACCACAATACTACGCAATTTACCTTTTGTCATGTTGGCTGTAACACAAAGAGAGTTACAAACTTTACTTATGAACAAGTCAACTCAAGCCATGTTCATCTCTAATGAGTCGATCCTATGTTTTTCTAAATGCCTTTTTAATCGACATCTTTTCTATTGACTGGATGCAGCAAAGGACGAAACGGTCATGTTCCATACAGAGACTCGAAACTAACAAGAATACTACAAAACTCTCTTGGAGGCAACGCACGAACAGCGATAATATGCACTTTGAGCCCTTCACATACTCATCTTGAGCAGTCAAGAAACACCCTTCTGTTTGCTGTTTGCGCCAAGGAGGTCAGGACCAGTGCACAGGTTAATGTGATCATGTCAGAGAAGGCATTGGTGAAACAGTTGCAACGAGAAATGGCTAGATTGGAAAATGAGTTGAAGAATATGTCAGGGACAACTAACGATTCTGAGGCAATAATTAAAGAAAAGGAGCTTCATATACAAAAGGTCAGCAAGTAGTTACACTACTAGTTAACCACAAGTAAAAAAAAAGGGTAACTTGATCCTCGGTACCGCATTGGTACCAACATGTACAGGCCACACAACACATGTTCCAGTAAAAAACCTCCACCCAATACCCCCACACTTGAGCAAATACCTAAATATTTCTCAATCATGCTTGCAAGCGGGATAGAACCTGCACCACTTAAGAACATCACATGGTGGGCCCAAGTTTTGTAGGTGGTGGCTGGCCACTTGAGCTATGTGCCAATTGTTTTCTTAATTCCAGACTAAAGTGTCAGGTGGTAGATGTGTCAAAATAGCCAAAAGGCAGTTTGGCAGGTTGGCCTTTTTGGGTGATCTTTTTGTATGTTGTACGTCTGCACGTTTTGAAACGTTTCAGTTTGTTTTGCAACGGATCAAAACAGCGCCAAGTCAAAATGGAAACATTCGTATGGGTTGAAATGGGTCAGGATCAGTTTGTGTTGACTTGAAAACTTTAGGTAAAAAAAGACGACTTTATTGTAAATAGTGAAGCAGTTTGAATTCAATTACCAAAATGACTTGCAAGGTTTTGTGCATTAAAAATAAACTTTGCACAATCCCATAGAGGTGGCAGGGTAGCAAACGCTTGGGATTCTCCAAAGGAAGTATCGAGTTTGATTCCTGCCAGGTTCAACTCCTTGGGTTGTATTGCATTTCCATAAAAGAAGAAAAGAAAAAGAAAAACAAAAACTCGAATTTCTGGGCACTTTCGACCCATTTCCTTTAAAGCTATTGTTTTTCCATAAAAGTCATAAATAACTAAATAAGTTGTCCTATTTATAAGTAAATGGAATGAACTGTCCACCTATAATTAGTGGTAACTAATAGGAGCTAATAGTCAATTAACTCAGTAACTTTTTTTAACTGTGCCGCCCAGATGGAGCAAGAGATAAAAGATTTGACTCAGGAACGTGATCTTGCTCGAATTCGCCTTGAGGAAATATTACAAGCAGCTGGAGTCGATCAAAATTTACTGCCATGGGTATGTTACCGTTCCTGCTAATCAACACTATTTATGAACAAAAGCATATTAAATTTTATCATATAACCTTCATATAATCATGTAGATCGATCGTAGTTCATGGGACGGAAATTCTGCATCTAGCCACCAGCATAGCAATTCATGGGATGGACATTCTCCATATAGCCACCATCATAGCTATTCATGGGATGGACATTCCGCATCAGAAACGTCTGAGGTGGTGGCTGAAGCTCCTCTTCCCTCCACCGCTTCAGTCAACACATACAGTTTCCCAAAGAACCATAAACTACACAATCCAAATGAGGACCACTACTCTTTTGATCCTATCACCCCGCGTGATTTTATGAATCAATATTTCGGACCTGACCCAACCCAGGAATGGGAAAAGTCTTCTAAAAAAACCAGGACCAGGTCAAATTCAGTAGATAGCGGTAAAGAAGTAGAATTTATTGAGAAAGATGAGGTAGATGATGATAATGATACGGATACCCACGATCAAAACCAAAATGTAGACGATGTGAATGATGTGGATGATGTGAATGATGTGAAAAATAAACATGAAGAACAATCTCCTCATTTATCAGTATCTCCTTCAAGAAGCACAAGTTCGAAAAGAAGCACAAGTTGCTCTGCGATTGTTGAAGGAAATCTATCTGAAGTAGCTGAAGAGAATGTGATATCTGAATCAAAATCAGATTCGGATCTAAAAAAACTATGTCGACAAGATTCTCAGGGTTCAACCAAGACTGTTGAAGAGAATGAAAAGCAGCAAACGGATGGAGGTATGATTAAAACACTGGAAAAAGTCATGAAAGAAGACCTTAAAAGAGCGTATGATTACTGCGCGGTAAGGATGTTGCTCTCTCACACTATTATCAGTTTACATCGACATGGAAAAATATGCAGGTTGGGTAACAAGAAAAATAGGTTCAGGTCGGGTTGACCTGGAACACCTCCCCAAAAACCAAAACATTTTTTCTGTAAATAAAAAGCATGTCAAATCCAAGTACAAAAACTATATTACTGCAATAACTTCTCTTATATAAATATTACTATATTGAGATAGTTTTATGTACTAAAAGAGAAACTTGAGGCAACATTTGACCCATTTGACCCGTACCCTTTTTAGTTTTTTGTTTTGTTTGACCCTTTAGAGACAAAACATAACCCAAGTAACTTAATCATAGGTAAATGGGTCACCATTGCCTACCGTTCTTGATACATGTGGTTCTTACTGTTTTCATAACAGACCAAGGCTACACCTAAAGCTGGAGAATCAGAAGATGCTTTCAAAGACTGTTTTGACTGGTCTTTAATGTTCGAGGAGCAAAGAAAGCAGATAATTGAACTATGGAACGAATGCAACATACCATTGCTTCACAGGACCTACTTTTTCTTGCTCATCAAAGGAGAACCATCAGACTCTGTGTATATTGAGGTGGAGCTGAGACGACTATCTTTCCTCAAAAAAACACTGGATGAGATTGCAAGGTAATTCATTAATCGCATTCCTTAATGATCCAGCGCTGTGAAAATGTTGCAAGTTATTTCTTCTAACTTGACCAGGAACCACCATTGCAAAAAACTTTTACATACATTTCCCCTCAAATGAAGAATATCTCTTGACTATAATGTCATTTTCAACCCATTTATAATAGTGTTTAGTGGGTCAACCAACTACTCATAATAATTATATGGTTTCACCTATATTCCTGAAGACCTCATATTTTTATAAGGTATTACTCATGTGACAATAAAATCCTGACCATTTTTCTTCATGAAGAACAGTGCAAGGGCTTTGAATCTCGAGAGAGCGATGCTATGCAGGAAATTTTTGAAGAAATTCACAGCGAAGGAAAGAGAGGCCATGTTTGAGAAATGGGGCATTGATTTGGAATCCAGAAATAGGAGATTCCAATTGGCTCAACTTTTATGGACAAAAACAGATGACAATGAGCACATTAGCGACAGTGCTAACATAGTCGCAAAACTGGTCGGGCTTATAGAGCCAGACAATACACCAAAAGAACTATTTGCTCTGAGTGTTGCTCCCCAACAAGAACCACCTCGCAGCTTTCTCTCCACTTGGAGAAACAGCCTCTCATTGCTAAGATATTAAGTTGTCGTGGTTTTAAAGAAAACCAAATCATCTTCTATAACTAACAGATAAAAACTTACTAATTTACTCATAATATGTCACATAATCATATTCTGCCCTACGAAATATACATTCAAATTCAGCTATTTGATGCATTCACCCAGCATATGCTTACCTTTTGAGATCTTTTTGGTAAATTTTTTTCCATTGCCAGATAGGTCAAAATCACAACATGTTTGTACTTATTTGTCTATACTTCATTGAATAAAAGTTGTACTTTTAACACTTTAACAGGTAGATTGATACGCTTTGTGAAAGTGCTTATGATATATAACTACCACAATACTACCAACTCTAGAAAATAACCTTTGATGTGTTTCTATTGTTTGAGATTGTAATTACTTAATAATCACATATTCACATGTGTTCCCTAAATAATCTGAAAATGAGAAACAAAAGATATGTTTATCAAAACATTTAAATCTGGCTATTTTAACTTGAAATCACAATGATATAACAGCCAATTTCAAGACATATCCAAACAACCTCTAACTATACAAGCTTCTAATTTGTTGGGCAGTGCCTAGCACACTTGAAAACGATATGATAGAGCAACATATCTTTCTACTGCTGAGTGATCTAAAAATGAAAATACAGAAAGAGAGAAAGAAAAAGTTACATGGTATATAGTTGCAGATTATGATTTAAGGACAGCCCCCTTCGTGATTTTCCATCCTGATTTGGCATATGACATCTCATAACGTGTTGTGTAGGTTGAATTGTATGAGTCATTATGTTCTGGGTTGGCCAAATCCGTCAACTTAGCAGACTCTTCAAGGGTTGCTTCCACAACGGCTAAATGTCCATCAAGTGAAATAGTGACACTATCAATGGTAATGTTTAGCAAAGTGTAGTCCCAGAACCATCCGTGCTGAGCAATTTCAGTTGCTCTTTCTAGCCATATCTTGAGCATTTGACCATCCAATACCTGCAAAATTTTCAAAATTGCAAACTCTGATCAGAGTTAAGTAGAGGTGGCAACTTCAAACCATTTACTTATGAATGGGTCTACTAATGCGGCTGTTTTTATGCAATCAGGTCAAATGCCAAATGATCAGATAAAAGATGAACTAAAGAAGAAAAGGTCAAACCGTCAAACAGGTTAACTGATTTACAATTATTTTTGTAATAACGTTGTATTTGTAATAATGAACAAAGAAGTGTTTGCACCCAACCAGTCCCGTTCCATTTGATCCTATACTAAAAAATGACCCATATCAACCAGACTTCATTTTAACCTGTTATCCGATCAGCCCGTATTGCTGTTTCTAGAAGTAAGCAAAGCAATTACCCCTAACCCCTCCTATTACCTATACAGTACCTTGTTTGGAATGAAACTATGAAACTAAACTAAATTACCGAATGATCCGTTATCATTGGAAAATGTTAAACCCTACTACGGTACTACCTCATATACCTACAATCATCCATGAGAGTGGAAGAGAATGGGACCTTATCTTAATGGATGATATATTGCCAAGTGTCCATTAGGATGATGTTAAGCATATGAGGCACTAAGATTTGGCATCATTCTTATCACTATTACTAATGATTTGACAGTTTTAGATGATCGACAAACAGACAATCGATTTCCTTGAGTTTTATGGACCAATCAGAGTTCGAGTTTTCTAATGCATAAACGCATTCACCATAGCAAGCAAAGAAAAGAAATAATCAAGAAAAGCAGCAGGTTTATGGAATTTACCATAGAACTTAATATACCTATTTAAGCGTTTGTTAAGGGTCAACTACCTGGGACACTAGATTATATATTCAAGAAACCATTATGAGTGTTTGATGATCAAGTACTAACAGCAGTTTATGTTTATATATATATATATATACAACTATGTTCAAACTTTTCATGAAATTATATAAGCCATGAATAACATTTCCTTGACAATTAGATGGGGCAATTTGGACCCACTAGTTAAGGATGAGTAATGTTTATTTCTGACAGATCAAATGGGACTTAACAGTTAAATAAAAAAATAGCCATAAAACATTTTACCTCTGACAATTTTGTGTAGCAATGATCAGGTCCAAGAGCCTGAGATTTAATGCTCTGCCACTTGCGAACTAGACCTTCGGCAAATCTTGCATCCATTCTAGGTATTTCTTCAGTGTCTTCAGCTATAGAGTCCCCTGTAAGTAAGAATAAAACATAGGTGAGCTTAGCAAAACAACTGAACAAGTCATAGATGACTGAAAGATTTCAAATCAAAAAGTGGTTTGATATGAATACTGATAATCCAATTCTTTTATTAGAGGTGACAATTCGAGCAATTTACTTGTCTTGAATGAATCAAATATAAACAAACAGTACATAAAAAGGGAACGCATTAAAACAAGTATAACCTCCTAAATTATGTTACCCAAAGATTTTGATAAAGCAATAATACTCTTTTTGAGAAAACTATTAACAAGTTAAACATTTCTAGAATAATAGAAAAGGGCAAAATAGTGTCTGCCAGTCAACCCAACATGACCCGCCCAGTCCACCCCAGTTAAACTGACCCATTTCAACCCAATCCAGTTACCCAGCCCGACCCATCCAAACTGCCAACTCCGTATTTAATGGATGACTTCTAGGTAATTAGGTATGCAGTGGTTCCTACCAAATACAACATCAGAAAAGATAATAACAACAATTAGCGACTAAAAAAATGCTAATTGTAAGTGTTTCAGTTATACACAATACAGTTTAACATGTTTTTTATATATCATACCCACATTGATGACATCTGAAGCAATAGCAGAACCAATTTCTTTAAGGGGGGTAGAGACTCTCTTGGTCAGCATAAGTTTCAACACCGCGAAAGTCATCAATCCAACAAGCACACCGCCAGCCATGATCTTGACAGCCAAATCTTTTATCCGGTTAGTAATCAATTCTTGTTCTTCATTCTCATTTAAAGAATTTTCCACAGGAACATCAACTATATCAGCAACCAAACCTCCATTGTCAAACTCAGTTTTAACCACAAAAGAATCATCAAATTCGCTTTTGTCATTACGTCTGACACTTTGTGACTCCTGTCCAAGAGGAAATACCTTCTGTAACGCCTGAATTGCACTGACTTTTACACTATCAAGAACTGCAGTAGCTTCGGCACCAATCCTAGCAATAGCAACTGCTGCTGCCAGTGGTGAACCACCAACTCCCTCTAACCGTTCTAAATATCTCAGTACAACAGGATCATCATAGTAATCACCAAGCTTAAACTGGACATCAATTGTCTCTCTAAATCTAGGAAAAACCACCTCCATCAACCATGTTTCCAACAACTTACAAAGACCAGGAAGGAGATCGTTCTCGGGATCATCTCTAGAATTTTCCATGACAAATGTAGCAATAGATGGATCTCGGTACGGTGAGTTCTCATCGTTTAGACCTAACCATGAACGACATTCATCAACTTCCCCTACAAGAAGTGAGCAGAGACCCCGCTCTAATGCAAAATCTACCTCACGGTTTTCTTTTACGTTGTACATAAGGGATGGATTACCCAAGGATGTTACTTTGATTTGTTGCAGTTGTAGAAATAAATTGTCAGCATCTTGAATAAGATTAGGCTTTTTACCCATAAAAGCTTGGGCAACAAGTGCTAAAGCAACTCCATAAACTTCAAAACTTTCTGCTGGTATGTTATCTGGTGTGGCAGCAAAGAGTTCAACCTTAAAATAAAAAGGTAAAAACAAGAATCAGAAACATGAATACAGAACATAGACAATCAAAACTGGGGCAATCATTTGTAAAAGGTCTGAAGATGGGTGGGTAGAGAGGATGGGGTAACGGTCAAAGCACGTAATTTTGGGTTTAGGTATGTCTGGGTAATTTTACCTTCTCAAGAATACGTAGTGTGTCAAACATAAAGATTATATTGTTTTATCAATAACTTCTTTAATAGAAAGATTTAGAAGGTTTTAACTTTTAATAAGCAGGTAATTTCAAAAATACTTGTTTGATCTCATATATTTTAAGGGGTCGAAATTGCCAGCACTATTTGAATAAGACGTCAGAAATTGGAGGAGAATGAACAAAGTACATCAAAGGGCTTACCTGCTCTGATGCAGTCATCCGTAAGAAGGCTTCATTCATGAAATCCTCACGCGTAAATCCTCCAGCAACAGCTGCGGCACCACCGCCTCCAACAGCCCATAAAATGTTACGCACGCCTTGAAGACCTTCTGTCCTTCTTGTTCGGTGCTCATCATCGAGAGGCAAAGCCAAAAGCTCCAGCACATAACGTGGGTTTATCTCTTCCAATGTTTCATCAATTTGTGCTTGTAAATCTGGTGCGAGGCTGCTCGCACCTTCTTCCTGCATGGCAGCAAATAGCCAAATATATAAGAACCAAATAATTTCTGAGCACAAAATACTGATCACGGGGTTTCAAGAACTTAAAATACCTTCTTGCTCAAGCTGATGTGTCAAAAAAAACATCTGAACATTTTTTTTTTGGAAAACACAGAAGAAAGAAGACCGACTTTTATAAAGATACAACATTCCAAATTTCTAACAGGACAAACAAATTAAATAAATTTTATTATAACAAAAATGTTGATTCAAATTAGATCCACACAGGAACTGTTAATTAAAAGTCTTACCTGTAACAACTTTAGCGCCCTCTCTAGTAACTCACAACCCTTGATATAATCAGGAGGAGACATGGCCATAGTGTCCCTTGAGATTTCAACATACGAAAGTGCCATTGCTAACACAACATCCTGCTTGAACGACTTAGGTAATCTCTCTTTCAGTAAACTCTCACCAATTTGAAGCACCACTTCATCCTCTCCACTTTCTTGCAATACACACAAGGCTCCAGGAACCTAAACAAGTTTTAGCCACAATTTATTCTTAGTCAATCTCGTTCTTAAAAAACCACAATCAGGACTAGCTAGTAATAAAAATCATTAGCTTCCGCACCACTGGTTCGTCCATGATTATTTTGGGTGTAATTCATATACAATTCTGCATAGTCACAACTCTAATGATCAAAACACTTCCCAGAAATATGTTTCATTTTGGTAGAAGATTCTAAATAAATGTAAACACTTGTACATTATTAACAGCGACAAAAACCCATTTGCAGTGCTAGATATCAATTCAAAGCTACCATTGAAAAGCATAGTGAGAGAAACTTAAAAGATCGTTTTTGAAGGTTTGCGAGATTGGACACTACACATGCCTCTAAGATGATGAACCCTCAATATATCCCACCAATTTCAGTACGAAAAAGGAAAAATAGAAAATTACTCGGAAAGTCCAACATTATTGTTTGTCATTCTTTTTCAACATAATCATTCAAAATCTTCCTGGATTTTAAAATAAATCAGATTTGATTTATTATTAACACCCAACTTCAACGTCTTCAAATAGTTGATCATCCATTCTTTTATGGAAATTAACATTAGAAAAGGTGTGCGTTATCGCTATGATTTATTGTTAGCTAGGCTTAACAATGTTTACTCGAAAATAGTCACTCAACTTAATCAACTTCTCCTAAATATAAAACCTTAATTGCTACCAAAAAGAATTTTCACCGTTTCAAAAACGAGATATTTCATTAAAAGGTAACTTAATTACACGAATTTCATAAATATGGTAAGTATACATGATTTTGAGCCAAATAGAAAGCATACTTCCAACTTTACTACAAATATATATAGATAAAATTTTCTTGGTTTGCCT
>JAOEHQ010044400.1:0-11996 GCA_025447715.1 Asclepias incarnata
TAAACTCCATAAAATAAAAGGGTTTTTTTAATTTTGCCAAGGTGTTTCGTCAACAAGGCTTTTTTTAAGTCTATTCCCAACCCCCGCCCCCCCCCCCCCCCCCCCAACCCGTTTATATCTATTTATAAATCTATATCTATATCTATATCTGAGAAGTTTGAGGTTAGGTTAGTTATTGATGGTATTTATTTATGCTTTTAGGGTTCTTATCTTCTGTTATGAAATTGTAATTAAATTTGTTAATGTTTTAGTGTTGATTAAGCTGTTTACATTAGCTTATTTTATGAGCTTATCGGATTGTTTAGATTTAAATAACACAAGCCCATAACCTCAAGTTGATAACTTTATAAGCCGAAATAAATCAGCTTATCCGGTTTTTGAATGTTGGATAACCTAATCCAAACACACTAATACCGATCTCGTCTACTTTCATATGATTGAGATTTGGAAAAAACCCAAGAGGAACGCCTCGTACAATATCTCTAAGGATAATTTACACTCCGTGTTTATAATGTGTCCTTGACCGTCGTTTTTAGAAACTTTGTTGAGATTTGTGTGGGCACCTATGTTTGTTTTGGTATCAGGATGATGATGGTCTTTGCCAGTTCTAATATTAGTCGTTGGTAGAATATACAGATTTTTGTCGGACTTTTTTGGATTACTAATATTGTAATGGGAGGTGAGCGGGAATTTTGTGATGTTCAGGTTGGCAATAATTATATTTGAGTAAAACGAAAATTTTGTATTTGTGTGTCATTTTATAGTCATAAACTTGAAATGCTGCAATTCATTCAAAGAAATTCACAAAAGAAGTGTAATCGTGACATTTGGAATGGAAAAATTAGTAGAAGTTATCTTACGTTTGTCATATAACTGATACATAACTTAATACACCTTAACTCATGTTGAGTATTTTTGATGTAGCTTGGTATGCTTCTTGCTTGTTTATTTCTTATATTTCACAAAAAAAAAAGAAAAGAAAAGAAAAGAAGCCCATGTTGACTTTTGATTATTAAAGGTAAAATCACATGTTCACGGTGTCAAAAGTATGCAATTGATATAAAAATGGAGAATTTTATCTGTTACATATTTCAGTTGTGCTCTTATTCAAGATTATATTATCTATTATTTAATTTCCTTATGTGTTTGTTTCAGGAATTGTCTTACGGATGGAAATCTTTTGTAAGTAAAGCTCCTCCTCTTAAAATAAATTTATTCTTCTGTTGATAAAACCATTTTATCAGATTACTCATATTTTGCTGTACAAGTTGCAACTGTAATGTATTATTGTTTTATGAACCAATTAACTCGAATAATGTCATACAACATAGCTAACCAAATTCCATAAAGAAATTGGGAGTTCGTTGTTTAGGTAGGTGATCTATGTTTCGAATTCTACTCTTGAACATAATAGGATTTCTCACATTTGTTGCATTTGTGAACAATGAACTGAATTCCTATGCTTACAATTCCCAAATGATCTGATCATATAGGTGAAATGCTAAGCAGTGCACATATATCGTAACACAATAGTTTGATATGTTTCTTTATGATTTTTATAAACCTCAAATCATTTTCATACTTTTAGTTGAATAACAGTACTTCTGTGAGGTGAGCTCGTACTGCAAACTACCTTCTCAGTGGATGCTACCCAATTCATATTTTGCCAAATATATCTACTGCAATTTCACTGTGTGAGATTGCAAAGCTTTAATAAGTTCCCTTCTTTTACTGATGCCATAAATATCAAAGAACTCTGCACACTGGTTTAGATCTGGAATGCTCAACTGGTTTAGACCATGCTTCCATTGTTCTGATAGCAAATTAGCAATTGACTATAAGAAAATAGCTATTGGGCTGATAATTTTAACAGAATGATTACTCTGATTGTAGTGGCTGTCGAATCAACCCAATCTACATACGTACTGCTGCACTAGTACCTTTTTTTATCTATTAAATTGCTACAACCTTCATCTCCACTATAGCACGCTTTTGCTCACTCTCCTCTCACACACACATAGCCATGCTGGCCCCAATCCCAGTTCTAATGCTTATTTGACACATTACAATTTAAGTAAAAGATTTTGTCACAATAGTATAACATGCTTGGTTTTAAAAGGCGATAGGCACTCCAAGGCGATAAGGATCAAAATGCTAAGGCGCTAAGCGCTGGGCGCTAGGCTCACGCCTCATGGATAAGACTCCTTTTTCACCAAATACTTGTATCATTTTTTTTATATCAAGCAAATGCTTTAAACATGCTTAAAAATCAATGCTACATAACAATAATATACGATGTTTTACTTATATACCATGCTACCAAAAGTTTTCACAAAATGTGTAGTTACTAGCGAGTAATGGTATCCGAGGGAAAAAGAGCAGTCCCTTTATCAGTGAAAACATAAGGCTCTGCCCGAGTAGCAAAAGGCGATGCATCCAATGCGGCAATGCCCAGGCACTAGGCGTGCCTATGCAGTGCCTTTTTAAACCAAGGTTATAATCAAATAGTTTACTCCGTAAATGATATATACTACCTTTCTCTTTAGAAATTGAAAGGCAAGAGTTTTTTGATTCAGATATGTGTTGTTTTAATATCTAAGCTTATAATTATAACTATTTTATTTAATTAAATTTAGTCTTTAAGGATATAGAGTTAAAAAAATATTAATAGGATTTTGCCTTTAATAAATATTGCTACAAGTCGCGTCAAAGAATGTCACGTGGTGCACCAGAATTGTTTCTATTCTCTTTTATATATATATATACACACACTATATTATTGAGCATATTCACATCCCTTCTCCCCTGACTTAAGAACTCTTGAATTTTAAGTCAAGAATCGATCTCAACCATCCATTTCCTAAAGTTAATCTAGACCACTACTTTTACCAATAAAACCACTTTCTATTCATTTATCACTTTCAAATATTTCCCTGAATCCCTTCAATTTTTACATTTCTTTTCCATCCCCTACACCTTATCTCTTTCCCCATCTTCCAAGGAACATTATCCACATGCGCTCACACACTTACATACACACAAAGGTTCGGATGCCAAAACAAACTATTGTCGCCGCCGCCGCCGCTCTGCGCCGGTAACCTGCTAGTTTATATATATATATATATAATATATCCACCCTTACAAATTCAAATATTATCATTTATGTACTGTGTACCAATTCGCTGGGCTGAATGGTGCCAAACCTAAGCTTATAAAGGACCTATGCAACACACTTCACAGACAAAAAAGTAAAAGAAAAGTAGGACACATCTGATATATCCGTAAATCATATTTTATTTGTCAATCAAAGTTGAGTCATTGTTTTGCTTTGTATCAATATCAGCTATTACTGTTAATGATTGTGGTAATCTTTTTGATTTCTAAATCTTTTAGGCAAACCAAGATTCACAGCATAGGTGCCACACTGGTGGGTGTCGACAAATTTGGAAATAAATACTATCAGAAGCTCGAGAATACACAATATGGTGATTCCTAATCTTCGTTTTTGTCCATATGCAATCATCTCTTTTCTTTATTGTAACCACCCTATGTTATGCCTTGCGGTTCAGCTACATATTCTTATTCATTTTGGTTGCTCTATATATGTCTCATTAGCACTTCAGCTACACACAATAAAGGACTTTAATCTGTTGCCTAGAGGATTCTAATTTGCATATTTGTGATCTGTTTATATAAGTGTTGTAAAACTCTGATTCCAAGGCCAGGTATTCGTCAAGTACTCGCTACAAGGTTAGAGACCGAGGCGAGTTGAGTAATATCTGAGTAATTGCTACATGGTCCACAATTCGGTCAAAACTTGGTCAACTCGGTCAAATTTCGGTTTTAACATGGTCAAAAATGGGTCACAAATCAGTTTGAAGTACTTAAACTATTGTGTTAATTTTTCTAAACATACTTTTAGGGTCCTATGAACTGTTATGTTTATGTTTCTAGTCTATTTCTATACATATAATTTCAGAATTTATTATTCTGTATAAAAAATCTCAATCCGAGTGCTCCGCAAGTACTCTATTAGTCCGAGTACTCTTTCCAAGATCCCCGGCCAATCCGACTCCAAATAGTGATTTTTGCAACCTTGGTTTATTCAAAATAATTCACATTAGTATTAATTGTTGTAACCTTGTTGGTGTTTTTTGACTTGTAGGAAGACACAGGTGGGTGGAGTATGCTTCCAAGGACCGTTACAATGCTTCTCAGGTCCCACCCGAATGGCATGGCTGGCTGCATTTCATTACTGATCACACAGGAGATGAGGCAAGTTATTAAAACTGAAAGACCCTTATTTTCTCCTTTCATGTCAGCATGTTGGTCATTTTAGCTTCATTTTTGTAATGTTAGGGGTTTTGTTTTCCCTCTTAACTAATCTCTAGCAATTAACTACTGTGTTCGGTAAGAATACTAATTTTTCTATCTATGAAGAAAATTTAGTGATATTGGAAATTACTATATTTTTAACGTGATTGTCATTGAAGGTTTGCATTTCAACCAATCTATAGGTATCGGTAACTCCATGGGGCAAATGGGTAAATTGGGTAAGATAAAAAAAAGTTAAAAGTTTTAAGGAAAAGGGTCCTTTAGTTTTTGTAATCGCTATCTGATACCTTAAACTATTTTTACAATACAAAAAGGTCAAAAAGGTTATGGCCAGTTTTGACATCTTGAAAATGACCAGCCCATTTTGTCGCCTTTTAATACTAGCCCCGAATAACATTTGTAGTTTTTGTTTGATGTAGCTTCTAATGCTTAAACCCAAGAGGTATGGATTGGATCACAAGGAGAACTTCTCAGGTGAAGGTGACGAATACATCTACCATTCCAAGGGACACACACTGCACCCTGGCCAGAGAGATTGGACCAGGTATCAGTCCTGGCAACCCACCAAGACCCAATAAGTTCTTTGTTTAAACCAACATTTCGATGGGCTATAAAAATTGGTGTGCAATGCCCCCACATATTTACCCATCAATAAGCTTGTTTGACGTGGTTAAACAATGTAAGACTGATTCAATCACAAAACTAAATTTGAGGTCATGTTTCCCAAGGTCATGGTCGCGGGTCACCTGCCTCCAAAATTTGGATTTATCACTTCTTCCTTTTCATGTTGTATTGTTTAAATGAAATCGATATTTAAAATATAGTGCTTGCCCTGTTTTTTTGCATGATTGCATGGTATATTACTTATTCGTGGATTGGATAAGATAAGCTAATCATCTGAGTTTACCATGACCCAACTACGTAGATCACGTGGGAGTCGTTAGGGAAACAATGTGCTCTGTTAACAGAGTGAACATCATTTGCCTTATGACACGACTAATTAACAAAGCAACATATAACTTTTTGGTAGTTCTCAAAGCATACCATAGTTGAACCCAATTATGTGGGAGACGCACGTTACAAAATAGAGAGCATTGTATTTAGGTAGCATGATGGTTTCACAATAAACGCAGCAAAACAAGCTCAAATACATAAAATGTAGAAGCAAAGTCCTGCAAAAAAACTTGGAGGACTGAAGATAAAAGGAAATTGGATCGCCTTACTTCATGTGAAACTGGAATCGGTGTGCTTATTCTTGAGGGTAAATCAGCAGCTTAAAGCCATTACTTTTCACATGTTGTGGTGGTTGTTGCTGTTGCCGTTGTTTTTGTTGATGAATTAACCGAGCAGATTCAATAGCAGAAGGTGTGTGATACAGCTCCATAGTCTGCAAAGCAGATACCTCTGCCAAACCATAAGGAATAGCCAACAGTTTATCACATTGTTCGATCACGACACGTTCTAGTCTAGGAAAGTGATGACCGGAAGCCTTCCAATGCACCAAATCCGTTTTCCCAATTTGCAAAACTTTAAGCAAACGAAACCCCCCGTCAAGGGGTTCCCATTCAGGTCCTTTAAATGCAAACACTTTTAACTTTAACACTTCCAGATTTGGCAACATGCCTATTGTAGACATATGTTGCCAATCCAATAAGGTATCTGATAGAGTCAACTTGTTCAAATGAGGCGGAAACTTGTATGATGGGGGAAGACTACGTAACTTGCCTTCAGATGGCGGCCGTGGGAACGTGTCGTTTAGTAACTTCAATTTCTCGAGGTTATCAAGCTTAGCAAGATTGTCAAACAAACTGGAACCTTTTCTTTCTTCCATAAGAATGGCAAGTTTGCCCCGAATCCCGAGCTTTTTAAGATTAGGAGTTCTAGCTAGGATATTCTCTGTGCAACTATCAGGCGAAATGGTAGATATGGTTTGTATGTTTCTTTGTACAAACGGATCTTCATTATCCATACGGGTTTTGGCTCGTGGCCCGTGTAATTGACTTGACCCGTTGGTACGTAGATGTCTAAATTGCGACATTTTCCAGATATCTACTTGAACATCAAGGTCACGAGATGTAGTTTCCACGATTAAAGATTGTAGACTCCATAACTTTGAAATCGATGGTGGGAGAACCTTAAAGTTTCCAAAGAGAGCAATGTACCTTAAATGGACCAACTGTGTGATTTCAACCGGGAAACGGGAAATATTGATGGATCTCATATCTAAAACCCGAACTAACTTAAAAGATTCATGAATGAAAGACGTGTGTTCTCGAGATAATTCTCTTTCTTCCACCGGAAAACACAAGAACGAACGAACATGTGGACCACACGGTTTAGAGTGAATGAAGTTCATGACATGTGAATGAACACAAAGACGACGGTGATAGTTATAATTTCCGGATGAGATGGAAGAATTTGGATCTTGTATTTGCATGTTCCCTTTAATCACCTGTAAGAACTTCTCTTCTGCTGCTTCTCGTAAGCACAGATCGCGCAGCATATCATGTACACGGCATGTTTTAATCCTTCCATTTGATCTTTTTTTGTCGATTAATATCAGATTCCGTTCAACAAGATCTTCCAAGTACTCCTCTGCTAAATCTTCTAAGCAATCTTGACCTTTCTGCTGTATAAACCCTTCTGCGACCCATAACATAATCAATTTCCAAACAGGTATCGGAAAATCTTCAGGAAAAGCACCAAAATAAATGAAACAAACTTTCAAATGATCAGGCAAATGATTGTAACTTAGTGCCAAAACATCCATACATTGCTTTGGATCTTTTGCAACATACGAACCGACGCTTTCTGCAACTTTCTTCCACAAATCACGCGTTTTATCTTTCTTCAAAAGAATTCCAGCAATAACTACTATAGCAAGCGGCAATCCACCACATTTTCTAGCGATTGTTTCACCGAATTCAATCAGCTCAGACGGACAACAGTTTCTCCTGAAAACCTTCAAAGAAAGTAGCTTCCAGCTTTCATCTTCCGTTAAAAACTTCAACTTATGAGCCTCACTGTCAGGGTTTGCGAGACTAGCCACATCAGCGCGACGGGTAGTTAGTAGTATTCTACTTCCACAATCTTGCTTTGGAAAAGCCATCTGTAGATCATTCCAAGCATCACACGTCCATACATCATCCAGTACAATTAAATATCTTCGACCATTTAGTTGTTTGCATATTTCTTCAATTAGCATTTCTTCATTCAGTTTATAAGTTCGATCAGATGGCTGGATTAACGAACTCAAAATGGTTAAAAGTACCTCCTTTCGGTTGTATTCTTGAGAAACATACACCCATGCCCGGACAATGAAGTGGAATTCGATGGCTGGATCACAGTAAACCTTCTTAGCAAGAGTTGTTTTGCCCAGTCCACCCATACCAACAACGGAGACAACTTCTAGTGACTCGGAGATATTAGTGAGCCGACTCACTATTTCTTTCGCTTCTTCATCAAAACCGACAACATTATCTTCTTCAACCACAGGTTTTCTTCTTTTTGACGAAGCTTTATTTGAAGATTCGCCAGAATAAAGAGCTTCAATACCAAACCTCTTGTTATCATAAATCTCCTTCACTTTTGTCTTGATGGATTCGATATCTTTAGCTACAGATCGAAGCTTTGCTGGATACTCAAATACATGGACGATTTTCTTTAAAGTGCTTCGTTCTCTTTGCAATGCTGCATTAACTACAAATATGTCGATAGTGTCTTCTGCTTCGTACGCTACATCTCTTATTTGTCTTACTAACTCACGTACATATTCGTATTCAGTACGTTTCTCTTTTGAATCTTTAAGAAATGCTTTCATCAAACTGAGCTCTTTGTAAAGTGATTCGACTTGTTCCTTTACCCCGAAAACTAAATCAGAGTTGTAGAGAAGCAGTTGCTTGAGATTGTCCAAAAGAAATTCAACCACAGCATCAGCCATTTTAGATACCTGACTATAAATAACTATCTAGATTCAGATCACAATAACTGAACTTCTAGTAAATTCAATTTGGCATTTGGACCTGCAACAGTAAGTGGTGTAATGAAACGGTAAGAACATTCAAATAAAATCAGCAACCAAAGAAATAAAATAAAAAAAGTTAGTAACACCCAATGCCGTCTTCCACGGCTTTTGGGTCCCAATACCACGACGGTGATTTTGGGGGGAGGGGGGTGTTTGAGATGTAGACAGCCTTACCCCTACCACGACGGTGTAGAGAGGCTGCTTCCAGGTCTTATCTTGGATATAAAAGGACCTCCGGCCTTGCAAGGCATGAGGATAGAACCCTTGACCTCTGTAATGAAATCTTTATTACTGTATTATTTTACTCTCAAGTTGTATGTTCAAGGAAATATAACATCAATGGCTTGCAATTCGTGTCATTTTCAGGTTGGCGGGTTGATATTATTAAGGAATGCACATAATTATGGGATCAATCAAGAAGATTCTCGATCATTCAAACTTAAATAGGTTCAAATCTGTTGTAGAATAATTTTAGCCTTCCTAAATTATACCCACAATTAGTGCCATAATTATTGGCATGTAATATGTATCCGTGTGTATTTATATTGTGAATAGTATCAATGAAATCATTCAAGCCAAATTAACATTGTCTCTATATGGTATCAGAGCACCCAAAACTCTAACGAGTAAAGCATCGATCCTCTTCTCAAATCACATCATTCTCATGGCTTCAGATTTGATTCAACTCACTGCTACCAATCACTTTCCCACCAAACTGACGAACACGAATTTTCCGGTTTGGCGAAGACAGGTGCAGTCCTCCCTCATTGGACTCGGCCTTGAAAAATTCATCACTGGCGACAATGGTCCGCCGTCAAAAACAATCAAAGACAAAGACACCACAAAGACGAATCCTGAATACACTGCTTGGCATCGTCAAGATCAAGTGATATTCAGTGCCATCCTTGGCTCATGTTCCGATGGAATCCAACCACTCATTGCCTCAGCCTTAACCACGAAAGAAGCTTGGGAGCGTCTAAACACCAGTTTTGCCTCTACTTCCCGGTCAAGAATCATATCCTTGAAATCCAAACTCGCCAAAAATCCCAAGGGCACTCGATCAGTAACTGAATTCCTCAATGATATGCGTTCGATCTCTGATGAACTAGCTCTTGCTCAGAGCCCGGTTGATGATGAGGATCTTATGATCCACATCGTGAACCAAATTGGTGAAGAATTCAATCCAATCACCGCTGCAATCAAAATTCGTGAGCAACCCATCACATACCCGGAACTTTTCGACAAGCTTGTTGAATTTGAAAGGACCTTAAAAGAGACCGAGACTGTCACTGCACCATTGATAGCCACTGCAAACTACTCTCAGAAACAATCTGCTCGCAACTCAACCCGTCCATCCTCTGCTTTCACGGGTCGCAACAGCAGGTCATACTCCGGCAATAACACTAAGAATACCAGGTCATATTCCACACAACAAACTTCCCCAAATCGGACAAACAGGTCCAACTGGTTCTGTCAATGGTGCAACATACCCGGACATGAGACTCGTGACTGTAGAAAGCTAGCAAGGTTTTTAAAGGAGAACAATATAAGTTTCAACACTGCTCCGAATAGCCCAGTTGCAAATGCCACATCATCAGGTTCAAAATCGATCTATGGTCAACCACCTTGGCTAGTCGACAGTGGAGCATCTCACCACCTCGCATCAGATCGATCATCAATGCATTCAGTCTCCGAATATGGAGGACCAGATGAGATTCAACTAGGCGATGGTACAAATCTATCTATCTCACACACTGGTCATGCTAATTTACATGGATCTTCCCGCACACTAAACTTACCTAACATTCTTTGTGTCCCTAAACTAAAAAAAAACCTCATATCTGTTGCAAAACTCTGTCGTACTAACCATGTTTCTGTGGAATTTTTTCCATTTCATTTTCTTATCAAGGATTTGCAAATGGGGGCGCCGCTCATGCGGGGGGAGAACATTGATGATGTCTACTACCTTAATCGCTCACCCTCTCCACAACTGAATGCAACCACCATGGCTTCACCTCTCACTTGGCACCATAAACTTGGACATCCGTCTACTCGTATTTTTAAGCATATCTGTAAAAATCTTGGAATTTGTTTCAAGTCATCCTCAAGTTTTAATTTTCATTGTGAATCATGTGCCATGAATAAAAGTCACAAATTGCCATTTGGTGAAAATTCTTTCAGTGTTTCCAAACCATTGCAACTTATATATTCGGATGTATGGGGGCCCGTGCAAAAATCCATTGATGGTTATTCTTATTATGTGGTGTTTGTGGATTACTTCTCAAAATATAGCTGGCTTTATCCTTTAAAACACAAATCGGATGTCTCCAAGATTTTTCCTCAATTCAAACGTCTTGTAGAAAAATACTTTCAAACACCTATAATCTCCATTTTTAGTGATAACGGTGGGGAATATCAAGGACTTACTCAATTCCTCCAATCTATGGGCATTTCACACTACACAACCCCCCCACATACACCCGAGCAAAACGGGGTTGCTGAACGGCGACACCGCCACATTGTAGAGACTGGTCTTGCATTACTACACTATGCGGGTCTATCACCTAACTACTGGTCTCATGCCTTCCAAACCGCTGTTCATCTCATCAATCGTTTACCCAGTCCTGCTCTTCAAACCAAAACCCCATTCCAATTGCTTTATGGCACCAATCCCAACTACATCCGGCTCAAACCATTTGGATGTCTATGTTATCCATGGCTTCGCCCATATTTTCAATCCAAACTCGAGCCTCGGTCCTTACCGTGCATCTTCTTGGGATACTCTTCTGCCAAATCAGCCTACAAATGTCTCCATATTCCAACCCGACGTCTCTATCACTCTCGCCATGTAGTCTTTATCGAAGACCACTTCCCATCTAAATCTTCTTCACAAATTCCTACAAAATTACCTACTGTAGAAGAATTCCTACTGTCCAATAAACTCCATTTTCCTGCATTGCATCAACCAATGAATGTTTCCTGTCCTCCCACTATGCAACATCCAACCCCTACACAAGTTTCTTCCCCACCTACAAACACTACTCCTTATGACACCCACTCACCTATTCAACCCATCACCATACACTGCGATGATCACTCACCTTCCAACCCAACAATTGTGCCTCCCACTACCACGACATCTACACATCCAAATCCTTCCCTTCCAATCGATACCACACCATCACCCACCTCCCCTCCCACACCATCTTCACCCACATCTCCTACTTCCATAGCACCATCTTCACCTCCCACACCTGTTGGAACTTCTGATAATAATCATTCACCCTCACCCACCCCCACACCACATTCACCTCCTCGTCAAAGAAAACCGAATCCCAAATACTTTAACTCCAATCTCGTCAATCACACCACCCTACATCCTCTTCCTTTGTCCCTAGAACCCGCCACCCATAACCAAGCCTCAAAAGACCCACTTTGGCGTAAGGCAATGGATGTCGAATACAATGCCTTACTTCAAAACCACACATGGGAACTTGTTCCATCAAACAACCATAAACCCATAGGTTGTAAATGGATTTTCCGAATCAAGCGGAATCCGGACGGTTCCATTGCAAAATACAAAGCTCGTTTAGTTGCAAAAGGATTTCTACAACAACACGGGAAAGACTATTTTGAC
>JAOEHQ010044411.1:0-11994 GCA_025447715.1 Asclepias incarnata
ACAGACGTTACACCCCTGGACTAAAAGTGTTGACGGAGCAAACTATTTTGGACTAAAACTGTAATTTTTGAAAGGTATGGACGAAACCTGCAAGCGGGGTATCACGACAGGGACTATTTTTGTAATTTACTTTAATAATAATTTTGATGCTCTTAAAATTTTAAAGCTATAACCAAATGTTTTATATATACTAACCAAAGCAAAATGAGTCATTGACTTTAATTTGTGTAACCTAATCAGGATATCTTTATGACCATTTCTTAACCATTTTTCTTTATCACTAAAGATGATTATTTAATAAGGTTACATAATGTGAGGACATCAAAAAAATCTAACTAAACTATTTTGGATGTTTGTTCTTCGACATTTAGGGCGTTTTACATAATATAATATTTTATTATAAGCTCCATTGTAAAAGTGTTTGGCTAATATAACTGACGGATAACCTCTATTAATAAGCTAAAGAAGAATATTAAATGAAAGAGACAGTGGCAAAGCAAGAAACTTTTTCTAATGAGAGAAATAGTTTTTATCGCCTTAATTTCTTAGAAATGTTATATAAGTCAAAATACATAAGAAGAAAAAAGGAAAGAAAGATAGTAGTGTATCTAGACTAAAAGTGTCCATTTTCATATGAACAAGTGTATATATGCATATGTATGTATGTATATACTAGATAGATGCCCGCACGATGCGGCAGCAATGGTCGTGGCGGCGGCAGTGGTGGCGGCGACGGGTGGTGGCGGCGGCGACTGGTGGTGGTGGTGGTGGTGGTGGCAGCGGCGAGTATCGTAGGTTATTGATGTATAAGGGGTAGTATAGTTATTTTAAGAGTTAAAAAATAGATGTTGTAAATTAATTCATTAAGGGTATTTTGGATATTCAATAGGCTCATTAATTTAATAAGGACACATTGGATATTTTAAAGGCCGAAAGTTGGATGGAAAAAAAAAAGAGGGGGGAGGGGGGCATTTGTTTTATATAATAATATAGATATAGATATAGATAATCAGATTCATTACGTAATCTTTTTTCTTTTTGTAAAAACTCTGAAAACTTTTAAATTCCATGTTAGATTACTTGTAAATGAGATCATTCGCATGTAAATGAACTCATTCACATATAAAACATATTAAAATTTCATGAGTTCAAATGAGAATAAAAGAATCTAATATCTATGTAGTTAATAGCTGCGCTATAGCGGCACTATAGCGGTTAGCGGACATAAGGTATAATAGCGGTCAAAATAGCGGTTCCGCTATTAGCGGCACTATTTACCGCTATTTTGATTCCTATATAGCGGTCCTCACGGTGCTAATAGCGGTTCTTCCTTCTTCTTTTTTTGTCCAGAATTTAAGCCCAAACTCTTAATAAATTAAATGAATAACCCAAAAACTAATTAATTAAAAGCCCAAATCCAACAAGTAAATATGTATGTTTAGTGTTCGGTATATTTCTGATTTCTGATTTCTTTCTTATTTTTTTATTTCTGATATTTGATTGATAAAGTAAATATGATGTTTATGATTTCCTTTTTATTTCTTATTACTTATTTCTGATATTTTAATGAACAAATGAATAACTTGGTTAATGTGGATTCGGAGGAAAATTTTCAAGACTAATGATTTGAATTTGATTTATCATGTTTTAAACACTTTTAAGTTTGACTTTTAATATTAGTATTAACTATTAAGTATTAATTATTTTATATTTTATATATATATATATATATATATATATATATTACATAATATTAAAATCACCGCTATACCACCGCTATAACCGATACCTCAAATATCGGTCATCGACTGCTATAACCGATATTTCGAGTATTTATAACCGATATTTCGAGTATTAACTACATAGTCTAATGTGTTTGAACCATTTTTTGGTTTGACCCACCGGGGGTTTTCAGTTGAATATGGTTGACCCGATTACCTAATGAGCTCAATCACATGTAAAATACAATAAAAGTTCATAAATTTATATTACAACAAAAGAATATGGACATTTGTTTGAACTGTTTTTGGTTTGACCCGACCGGGTTTTAGTTGAACATTATTGACCCAATAAACCGGTTTGTATAATCTTTTAACATAAAGAAAAACAAATAGCCTAATCTTTAAAAAGGTATTTCTATTTCTAAATAAAGAATTGAAATTGAAAACGTAGTCTAATTCCAACACATGTATCAATAGAATTCATATTCGTATAAGGTTCAAGCTCTTTCTATCTCGGGCATCACAACGGGCCTAAAACCCTAAGAAGTAAAGACAGAGTCAAAGACTACGAATGTAAATGATCAAGTAGCATTTGACACAAACTGAATAGCAGATCTTTAGATTCCTTGGACTGAGTTCAGGCTCCCTACCGATATCAGTTGCTTGTTTTAATCTATCAGGAATACTTGTAAAATCATCAGATATTTAAATTTCGCTATACAAATAAATCATCAGCAAAACTTCACAACCAAGGACACGAAACAAGCTGCAATCAGCTTAACCAACTATGAACCTAAATCTCTGATGATTTATAGGCTCTTCGTAGTTAATAACTTATTTAAACAAAAGAAAAAACATAGAACAAAGGAGAATTTATAAGACCACCATATATACACTATTTTCAAGGATTGTGTGTGCCACAAGTATTAAGTTTATACTGAACATATATGCATAGTATATAAAGTACACATGTATTAAGTATGTAAAGTTGATATCTTATCCTATGTAGTTGCAACACATGTATCAAGTTGATGATACACACATGATGGTGGCTTTTAATCCAAGTTTCCACTTATGATCGAGCTTTTCATACCAAGGACCAAATTTATTCGGCGAGATTCAGTACTTATATGGTTGTTACCAAGGATCAGTGTTGTTGTATAGAGAACTTGCAATGGATGAAGGTCTAGTCCAATCATCTTCCATTAAGATAAGGTTAAGTCGAATAATAAGCTTTTCTACAGCTTCTTCCTCCACTTTTGATTGCTTCACTAGGGTAGATTTCTGCAATGAACTTTTCTGTAACAGCAGCTTCGACTCATGATCAGATTGGTTCAGGTTATGTTTTATTTCAGAGGGGTCAAATGGTAAAACAAACACAAAACAAAAATAATAGCCAAGCAAAATGGGTCGAAATAGCATTTATTTACTAGGGCTTTGGTTCAAATAAAACAAGTATTAAAGTAAAACAAATAAAACAATCATTTTCTCTTAACTGAAAATCGATGTGCATCATGAAAATCTTAGTGCATCAGTGTATATACTTGTGCTCTATGAATCTTCGCGCATCAGTTTTATCATGATCTAATGGTCAAGACTTTATCCTACTTGTTTTATTTTAATACTTGTTTTACAATAACTAGCCTCTTATTTACTAAACCATAACTTCATTGTAATAATATAGTATTTGTGATATTATTTAAAACACAAAATATTAATTAGACAAATAGTGTTCAGGTCAATCACTCAACTTGACCATGCCCGTTCAAAAATCCCTTATTTTGACCTGTTACCCAACCTACCCAATCCCTCCATTTAGCCCTCTTTACTTGTAGTTAAAATAAACAATGAAAGATTGATTTAGTTGTCAACTTGGTAGCATGGTGTACCTCTGTATCCTGATATAACCTGAGGTATTGTAAAGATTCTTTGTAAAACCCGCAGTGATAAAGGAGAACACCATAATCTCTTAGTTCTATACAATCGGCTTCTAGAATAATGAGCCGCTCGCATGCTGAAGGAACATGCAAATGAAGAATAAATCATTTCTAAGGTTATCGTAGGGCGTGAATCTGAAAGATAAATATAGATAAAGCCTTATACAGTTATACACTTATACCCCAACATCCTTAAGGTATTACTACCAAATGTTTATCAGTCAATTAGCATAACTTGAATACTAGAACCTGGTCTGTAAAAGAACTGAATCAAAAGGATAGCAAGTAATGGTACAATGAGTAATGACCATGACTGTTCAAACCCATATCTAAGCAAAACAAAATGCAATTATATACTTCAGACCTGGAAATTTCAACCCATTACTTACAAAAGATTGATTCAGGTTATGTTTTTATCTCTGACTGGTCAAACGGTTAAAATAACATACAAATTGGAACAGGTCAAACGAGTCAAAAGTCCCCTAAACTTATACTAAATGCTTAAAACCTCCTACATCATCTTAATAAACAAATTAAATTATTATATTGTTTTTGTACACACACTAGTTATTTATTAACTAAACAGACAGACAGAAAGTGTTTAGTGTCAACACAGCCCGACCCATTTCCACCCGTTCCAAAAAACTTACCCACTTTCATCCGATCCAGTTTGACCAGTTATTCAACCCCGCCCATTTTACCACCTCTAATATATTTATGCATTCAGCAGATGTCATAGTTTACATCAATTCTTTGTGGTAGGAGAAAGAAAAGAAATAAGGTATATACCAGACAGTGCACGCCTTATATCCCCAAAGCGAGCACTGGTCCAAACTCCACGTTCTAGCCTATGCCTAGCAGCCTTTGCAGATGCAAGCTCCAAGCCACTGTAGTAGGTAAAGTTATATCATGATGAAATTTGAATCCATACTTAAAAGAAAACATAGACTTCATAGTAACAAGTTGAGGACCTTTTATCAAGATCGGCTGATATATCAGAGCAATTTGCAGCCTCTGCTGCTCTCAGAAATGGACTTTTACTTTGGTCGAGTTGAAATGGCCAGAAAGAATTCTTCAAGTCTCTCAAAATCTGTGCACAGATTTAGATATGCATTGCTAAGCTTCTTCCTCTCAGCAGAATAGATCCATCACTCAACCCTAATCTTTTATATGTAGTAATATGTATTTATTATCCCCTTTTTTTGTAGATTCTTTCATCATATACGTATACGTATTCACAGATGCATGTACGTATGTGTATACACATAACGCATGTGAAAAGTTAACCTGTATTTAGATGTGTGACTTTGTGTGCCTAAAAACAAAACTTCCTCTTGAACGTGTGGAACAAATCACATATAGATTAATTTGGCTCACCAAAAAGAGCAGTTGCTTTTATCCAAAAACAGAAAACAAAAATTAAGTAGATGAACCTGCAGGTTAATATGTCAACATAAAAGACAGGAGCCACCTTCAGTAACAGGGATTCAGTTGTCACAATATGTTGCTGATCAGACTCCGTAGTTTTCTGCTTGAGATATCCTCTTGGAGAACCGTAGGAATCATGAGAAGATATTTCAACATCAAATTTGATGAGACCCCATAAACGTAGCATTTTCAGTATCTCAGAATATATCAGTGAAAGCATAGACATTGACCCCACACGATGAGTCAAAACCTGATGACATAATGATTATGGAATAATGCATTAGTATGTAACAGAAATCGTATAAATATGTCATAAAAAGTTTAAAAGAAACGAGTCTTCCTACTGAATGAAGATAAACTGCTTGTTGCCCCAATTGGCTGCTTGAGTTTGTCCTCCGAAAGCCCTGACCAATATCATTAGTGAAGGAAACAAATCAATATTGACATTTGAATTTCATATCTTGAGTTTCCGACGTGGAAACAAATTACATGATAACCTGTAATGTATGTTGACTATCTATTACTAAAGAGGTTTAAGATTCACAACTTTCCTAAAATATCTGTGAAATAAGAAACTAATTTCTTTATTTATAGAGGAGCAAATTGCATAAGAGATAACAAACTTTGACCGACTTATGTTTTGGGTAAGACACCTGAACTCACAAAAAGGGTGATCTTCTACATTAGCCGGCTTTTAGGTACCATGTCAGAAAAGGATAACATGGGCAAAGTTACAGACATGTCCGGTAACAAGGTCAACTACCACCAAAATCAAAATTTTAAAAGTTAGTTACCTTTTTATAGGTAAAAACAAATATGGTTACCAAAACAGAGCCAAAATAATGTTGGATACTTTTTTATGCAGTTAGCCCTCAAAGATAACTTCCAGAAAAAAATGCTACCTCTCTTGGCAACATATTTAGTAGTTATACTCGATCTTATAAGATCGTATTATAGCTATAAATAAAATATAAATCTATTTACAGCATGAACTGGGAGATTAGAGATACCAATACCTTGTCGACATACATGTATCTCTCTAGGCACTCAAGAAACGTATCAGGAGATGATCCAAACGATGAACTGTAACGTGAGCAATAACCCATAGAAAGATCATCCAATCTCCCAATAAAAGCATCAACGGGAAGTGGTACGGAAGAATGAGAAATGAGCGAATCATCCTCTGCTGCTATGTAAAGAGCTGTTTTCCCTAAATCAACCGCTCCATTGATGATTATGCTCATTTCCCTCTCGATACTTGACAACTTATTGATTTGTGAGCAGAACCCGTCCCTTGCTTCCTGTCGGTAATACATCACATTCACACAAATGAAAGTAATATATCCCATCCCATTAGCACTTATTACATAATCCAACATTATTTGCCAACTTATGTTACTTACTATGATAATATGATGATATGAAGTTATGATAAATACATCAGAAGGAGATTGCCTTGAATGGTATGCATTTTTCATGATAACTTAGAGGTCCAAAGTTCTAATTCCAGACTAGACTCATCCTTGAGAGTGTGCTAGAAGCACGACCATAGGGCCTACTTTTAGTTTCGTTTCTGAGAGGCAAATACCGATACACCATTACCACAGACACATTTATTCCAGGTAAGATAGAACCCAGAACCTCTTGGTTGTTGGGTCACTTCAATACCGCCATTATGTTTCAGTGCCTAGCTTCAAGTACTGGGATGAATTGTAAAAAGACAAGTATTGATACATAGGACTAACCCGAAGTCCTAAAACCAAAGAGCATCTACCCTTGTGGTCTGTGAGTTGGCCCACCAACCAAGAGAAGGTTGTGGCTTCAAGTCCCGTAGGGGACAAATGTATGAATTACTAAGTATTATTTGGAGTGTTAATCTTTGCCTTTCTAAATTTAAAAAAAAAAAAAAAAAAGACCTTGAATATTATTCAAAAATAAAATAAAATGAATAACTGACTCGACCGACCGGTTCCACGGCCAACATGAGGCGAGGTAACACTATGATGGACATGGGCACTAGGATTAGCATTCTTTCCCTAGTAGCCTGAACCGGGATCCCTCTCCGTTGTTTTTTAGTATAGAAAAAGCTAAATGAAATTGTAAGAACGAAACTAACAACAACAACAACAACAACAACAGAAGAAGAAGATATAATAATAATACCGTGGCATTGGTGGTGTTGAAACCAGAAGAAGCAAGGGCATGATGAAGTACAAAATTACTAGCATCTGCTTTAAATTGTGATCGACACATTACAACACAAGGAGTAGTAATAATAGGAAATATTGATGATGAGGAGGAGGAGGAGGATTGATGAATACTAGTGCCCAGAATCCATGGAGATGCTAATCCTCTTCCACTCATTTCCTCTTCTTTTTTACTCACTTTTTGTCTAATTTTATCGGTGGATGTTGTTTGGTTTCTTTCTAGATATAGATGGATGTTTTTGTTTGACAAACTTTGCATTTTCAGTTTTTTTTTTTCTTTCTAAATGTGCAAATATCGAGAGATCGATCATACGTTGTTTTAATCGGGTTTGTACTGATCTTGAATTTAAACCCCAATCATCGTTTTGAAACTTACTTAGATCCACCATAGATGAAAATTAAATACCTATGGTCATCCTCAAATATGTCTATGGTAGAGGCCGCAAACTGATCTCTTTATTATTAGACCATTTGATGATAGTTTGTATTTTGAGTCGTATGAGTACCATTTTATTATTATTATTATTATATCTTCTATCCACTATTCAAAATTAAAAAAATCCATATATTTAAAAATTTTCCTCACCAGCCTTTCATAGATCGTATAATACTTACTTAGACTAAAATAAAATTTATATATTAGAATATTATAGCAGTATGTCTGCGTGATGCGACGAGAAAAAATTGAAAAATAAAACGGCCATTATACAATACGATTGAGAAAACGTAAAAAATAATTTATTTGATTATCATAGTTGTATATTATAGACTTGTAAATGAAATAATGAAAAATCAATGAAACTTCTCAATTTATAATTTTAATATTTGATAAAATAGTTTACAAATATTCGTTGTAAAGCTTTGTGTTTAGTAGATTGAAATGAAAGCAAGAATGGAATCGTGCATTCAAATGGAATGGAAAATATGTGTTTGGTTGGCAATTTGTAATGAAATGATTTATTACTTTAAGAATCTCATTCCTTTCAAAGCATTTCATGGGGATGACTATTATTTTCCCATTCCATCTTAGAATGGAATAAAAATTACATAAAAACCTTTGTCATTATGTTATAATTTATAAAATGGTAAGATCAAATAAATCTTTTTATATAGAATTTTCATTCCAATCCTAATAGCACTAATGATAAAACAAACGTACAAATGAAGGTAATCACTCATTTTATTATATCCTCAATTCCATTACCTTATTTATTCCATTCCAACATCATTCCATTCAGTTCAACCAAATTCACCTAAATGCTTTTATAATAAGTTACTAGATTTTTGACTCGTGTAAATACACGACTTGTTTATAAGGTTAAAACAACAAAGTTAATGAGAGTATAGGGGTTAAACCCCAGAGTTTGTTAAGCATCAATGTTGAAAGTTTTATGATTCATTCATGACTAACCCAATAAAAATAATTAGAAAAAAATTATACTGTTGCGTTTTATGCAAAGACGATATTTTAGTTAGCGTTGAAAATATAAGATATTAATACTTAGCTCCAATAGGTTGAATTAAAATATATATGAATGAAGTATGAACTATATTATAATGTTTGTAATGTAAATATTTCAATATAGGTCATGTAAGAACTTTTATTACAATTTTAGTATATTGCAATTGATAAGAAAAATATAACATTGAATGATTTACATACAAAAAAGTATATAAAATATGAACTTGATTAAGCAAAGGGTTTTATCGGTCAGACTTTTAGGAGTTTGATTAGCCCAAGATTTATTTATAATTGTTAAAGATTTTTTTTTGCATAAAATACATTTTTGGATTTATGACATAAACAAAGAATAATATAATGAAATTCAATCTTTTGATTGGTTAATAAGCTATTAGCACAACCTTCTTTTATTATTGATAAACATAAAGATAAAGATAGATATTTATCATAAAAAAGGTGACATGCTTTATCTATAGTTTTCATTATTTTTTTAAAGAAATAAAATGTTTTACCAAAGTTAATAAAATTGTGTAGGGAGTTATAGTTATAGATTAATTGAGTTTAAATGATAATTGGTGTATTTAAAAAGATGTTACAGTAAAATTGGCTTTAAAAGATTATACGATATACATTGAAGATTGTATATTATTGAAATTAAATTATTATTTTTATTTTAAAAAAAAGGCTAAATGAAGTTATAGATTAAAAGTTAGAAAACATACGGCAGAATATCCAACAACTTCCCCACCAACCTCCCCAGATCGAATAACGCATCTTCATAAATAAATAAAAATAAAATTTCAAACATTTGTTTTGATATAATAAGATCCCGATTTTTTTTTATTGTTTTTAAATACTTAACTAATAAAAAACTTAATAAGTATGGGGTGTTTATACATCAACTTAATCTTCAACAAACAAGGTTTTACTCGACCAGTCTATTGTTTATTTATGTCTTTTTGTTTCTTTAAATATTCTTAGTTGTTTTACCGCCATAACTATATGACAACATCTCCACTATCAACTCTTACCCTTATTTTATTTGCCTTTTTTCGCTTGATTTTTGGCCAAAATTATGATAGAAAGATAAGTATGTGCAAATTGATTGTGGCTTCTCGACGACTTATTATCTATGATTTATCACTCTACACATATAAATACATGATTCAAAACAACTCCATATTATAGTGTACACAATTCATCATTAGTAACTTCTTACAAGTCTATTTCCACTTCCTTTATTTCCATGTGAATTATGGGGAAATGATATATTTTACTAAATATTCTCATAATTTCATCACTACATGACAAGTGTAATCTACTAATTCTCTCTCCTAATTTCATCATTTGATTTTACCAAGTGTCATGATCATATTGTTAGGAGGATTATTAGGAAGATTTTTTAAGAAGATATATCATTTCCCTTATGTTAATTTTCTTGACAATAAAATATTGAATTTTTTCAAAAACTTAAAGACCTTTTGCATTCAGGTGAAACCATGGTTAAAGTGCATTGCATTCTAGTTGACAGGTTTGGACGGAATTCAGCATGCAAACACCAAACATCTATATATATATAAAAGTAGAAGCAAAGTTGTTTTTTAGCACTTCAATTATTAGGGTACTAAATGGGGGTATTAATGGTTTTACTGTGTGGTTAATAAACATTAGGCATTTCAATTGCTGCAGTAACTTTTGAGCCATTGAGTTTGGTAGTAAATGGGGTTCCAAAGGCACATCGTAATTCTGGCATCAATGATGTTGGGTCTTTAATTCATGGGATATTTTGGATCTTGAATTCATGGTGATAAGGATCGATTCATTCAACCCATTCAATGATTTCTTTGACCGTCAATCGGTGTCAAGCTTCCATCGGTTTCAATTGAGGTGGAACCATTTGGTAGTTGAATCACCACATAATTAAAGCCTCATTTACATTAGGGTTTTTGTTAGATGGCAGGTGATGGCAGATCTCCTCCCCCCCTTCTAAATCTACATCTCTAGGTATATATACCCACCCAAAATCCATTACCGTCCCTTTTCCCCAAACCACACATATATACATACATATATGAATAGAAAAAAATTAACTTCATTTTTTTTGTTAATTATTAATTGGGTTTTTTTTCGTTAATTTGATTGATTAATTTAGTTGTTAGTATAATGTAATTGTTTTTTACTTCCCAATTTTTTTATTGCTTCAGATGTTCTTCATCTATTAAATAGCCTAATTTTTTTTTTTTTTTTATGTTGCTTCAGTTTTAGTATAATGTGGGTGTTTGTATAATGTAATGGGTATTGACTCCCAAAATTTTATTTGTTTCAACTTCTATCAACAGGTTGTAGCTCTTCAGTTTGGATTCAGCTTCCCTATACATGAAAAATAGCCATTGAAATTGGTAATGTTTTCCAACCTGAGGCTTTACATTTTTTCAAATGCTATTCTAATTCTAATTATACTAATATGTCTTATTTCATATTTTTATTTTCACCCTTTTAGTTTTTTTGTATTCAAGTTTTATGGGCTTCTAGATCGTAATAAAAATGGGTCGAAATTGCTACATCCAAACATCTTTGATTTCTACAAATATCTAATACAAAACTATATATAAGATTATTTGCTTGAATTAATGGTGATATTTATGATTGAGTTCTTTGGCTTCTGTTAAGGTTAATTAATTAAACCTTAATAATTATTGACGATCATGAAAAATATATACTTTTTTTGTAGATATTATTTATGAGGGGTTTGGAATACAAAGTGTCAAACGCCATTACTCAAGAATAATGATCATCAACCTCATGATTTCAGCATTTGGTACTCTCAAAAGTCGTGGTTGTGCAAGAGAGGCAAGAATCCCCTCTCCTTTTTTTTTTTGTGTCTATTGATCCTCATCTGTTTTCTTTTTTCTCTTACCAGGTGCTTTCTATTTCTTATTCAAGATTATGGAAGCAATGGGTTTTTTCAACATACTTCCATTTGGTTGGTTTATCATATATTATTACAAATTGGTACATAAGGTCATGGTAACTGAAATATGTATACATGTAGTCCCAACTCAGGCTAAGTGATTTTGTATAATTAAAACTAATATTTATATGTAGGAATACTTAAGTTACTTACTTAAAACTTGAATCTTTATATGCCAGAATATTAGTTGTTAACTCATGACATGGAAGTGGTTTGATGAAATGTTTGAATGAAAGGAAAATAAAAGGATGTTCAATATGTATCATCC
>JAOEHQ010044422.1:0-11994 GCA_025447715.1 Asclepias incarnata
TAATCTCTGTTAAACATATAAAAACTTAACTCGAGTTTACACCGATCAACACTCGAGAAAACAAGCTCTGAACATAAATTACAACATAAAAAATCTCACAAGACTAACAGGACACGAATTATGATCGACAGATGATCAAACGAACAAACAGAAAATACGACTCATGACGGTTGTCACACCCATATGGTCACATGGTGGCAGTACTACTCCATCTATTAACGAATTGGTGAGATCCTCGTTGTACATAAGATATATTTGGCAAAATTAGTTGTTGCTTTTATCCGATGTTTTTTTTGGGTAAAAGGGTAAAAAAATTTACCCCGGTAAGTATGTATATTCACCCAAAGCATAAAAGTGCGGGCGACAAGGCAGTGTACCAAGTCGACTAGTACCAACACATGCTTACAAGCAACAACCAAAAACGCCTATAGTAACGAGTGACAACCCACTCCTACTTCTAGCTCATATAGGGATCGTACAATGCATGAAACTTAACAAAACAAAGGATTACAAGCTAGACATAAAAACCAGTAACTACATAGCTCTAGCAAAAAAGGATGGCAACTTCCAGCGAATCAAAAGAGCGTCCACTTTTCTGTTTTTCTTGAATTGAAACGTCATAAGTTTGAGACGAACAGTAGAAAGGATCATCCTGATCAATTGCATTTCAGTAAGCTTCTTTTGTTGAAAAAGCCGAGTGTTCTCTCCTGCCACAGATGATACACCGTAGCAGCCAAGAGAAGTTTATAAATCAACTTCTGCACGAGTTGTGTTTCGAAATAGGGATGAGATCACGAACAATGTCCTCCCAAGTCCCAATCAACACAAAAACGATCTAACCCAGCTTCTATATTAACCGCCCTCCATACATTCCTGCAGTAGCCACACTCAAAGAATAGATGCGAATGAGAATCCGGCTGTGAGCTACAAAAAGGACAAAACTGGCTGAGTAAAACATTGTGTTGAATATCCCACGAGCACAACATATCTTGAGTCTTTAATCTTTTCTTCATGACAATCCAAAGCAGAAACGAGTACTTGGGGATACACTGCTTGTACAACACTATATGATACCATTCCACCACTTGAGCATGAACCCGAAGATCATTCCAAGCCCTTGAAACCGAGAAATCATCCATAGTCCCTGCATTACTTCGCCACTTCAGTGTATCAATCGAACTCTGCTGCAAACCAGGAGCACTAAACGAACAGCACACCCAGTTGGACGGTAACCTCCAGCTTCCATTAGTTACAATATCCGACACATTTGATTGTAGATGATATCCTGCATTTTTAATCATTCGTGGCGTAATGAATTCAATAAGTGGGCAATAAGTTTCCCAAGTATCATACCAAGCCAATGTGGATATTCCATTACCAATTAACTGCCAAAAATGGTTTCTAACAAGAGGGCGTATTTGTAATAATTTCCTCCAACTCCAAGACATATTACCCCTCATGGGAAGATCCCAAAAACTCTTGCCTCTAAGCTTGTACATGTATGTGAGCCCATTTCACCCATAACGACTCCTTTAAAGACAATAAGTTCCAAATATGAGATGACATCAAAACAACATTAAATACCTCCAGTCGTCGAATGCCCAAACCGCCTTCCTGTTTAGGAAGACAAACCACATCCCATGCAACCTTAGCCTGACCCTTTTTCAGCACGCCTTGACTCCAAAGAAAGCCACGTAAAATCTGTTCAATTTCATTGATAACTCTAGTAGGCATACTAAAGACCGACGACCAGTAAACATGCATCGAGGACAAGACAGATTGAATTAATTGTAGTCGACCTGCAAAGGATAGGAACTTGCATTTCCAATTATTAACGCTGTTTCGAATCCGATCCAATAACTCTTTGGAATCTCTGTAGATGAGCCTTGAAGATACAAGAGGCACACCAAGATATTTGACCGGCAATCTACCTTCTTCAAATGGTAGGATGTTCAGAATGCCAAGTTTAACATAATTGAGCACATTACAGAAATAGGCAGTACTCTTAGGTAGACTTGGGGCTAGTCCTGACACATTTTTAAATTCCTCAAGACCATCCCAAACGACCTTAGCCGAATAGTATCCCCATGTAGGAAGATGAATAAATCATCCGCAAAGCATAAATTTGTAATCTTCAACTTATCACAATGATGGTGATATCGGAACACACTGGTCTCTCGAATTCTTCGTTGTAACAATAATGAAAGAACTTCCATAACAAGTGTAAAAAGATATGGAGATAAAGGATCACCTTGGCGAAGTCCTCTTTTGCCTTTAAAGAAACCATGTAGCGTTCCATTAATGCAAATCGAATAAGAAGTAGTCGAGACACATTCCATTATCCAAGCTATCATCCTAGAATGGAAGCCAAACTTATATAGAATATCCTCCAAGAAACTCCAATCAACCGTGTCATATGCCTTCTGAATATCAACTTTGAAAGCACACCTAGGAGGACCTCTATCCAAGTGATAGTTATGCATAAGCTCTTGAGTCAAAATAATATTATCAGAAATTCTATGCCCAGGGACAAATGCAGACTGATTAATACTCACCAAGTCACCAAGATAATCTTTAATGCGATTAGCAATTATCTTAGTAATACACTTAAAGATTACATTACACAAAGAAATAGGCCGATAATCATTTACTTCTTTTATACGATGTTATTAAAGCTTGTAGTTGCATTTTTTGTTTATATAAATTGCTTTGATAAAATATATAAAGGTATAGCTAATAAATGTATTAAATTAATAAAAAAAAACAAATGTAACTCTAAATCTTATTTAAAATTGTTAAGAGCTATTTATATGATAATTTTGATAAGCTCTAAATAGTTTTCAAAAGCAACTTAAAGTAATTTTTAGGGTTAATAATGTTTTAATCACTTAACTTTGATACAGTGATTGTTTTACTTAACTTTTTTTAAAATGTTTTAATCCTTAATTTTAGTGGACCAGTTAAAAAAGCCATTCCATCCCATATTTACATATAATAGCCGGTTTCTGCATATATGGCCATTTACTAGTAGCCGCTTATAAGGATTTTTAAGTGGGTTGGGTCCTTGGGTTGGGCTGATGGTTGTATGGGCTAAGGATAGATGGGTTATTTGACTAATTATATGGCTTATTTCTTATTTGGTTATGTTTAGTTAGTTTTATTAAATTTATATATACATTTATAAATATTTGATTCCTAGAATTATTCATAATTCATATATGATCATAAAATAGAAATATTGTTTAATATTTCTATTTTATAAGTTGTTTCTAAGCGTTTTTGGTGCACAATTGGTAAATTCACATATTCTAATTATCTAAGCAAATATATATCAACATATATTTTGTACTAGGTTAGAACCCGTGCGATGCACGATTTGGTTATTTATAAACGACTTTTGTTGTTTGGTTTGTAACATGACCTTCATTGCCACAAATCAAAATCTTGAGTTGTTGCTTGTTTTTTCCTCTTGATAAAGCATCTTAAAGTGATCCATGGATAACATGAGACATTAGAAACTGTGTAATTACTTGACAGCAAACTAATCTGATATAACATAATCTATGTATCGAAATAGGGGTGAGCATATAGCCTGAAAACCCGCAACCCGGCCCAGAACCGACCGAGCCCGACCCGACATGGCCCGCCTGGAAGCTATTCGGTCCGGTTCTCGGGTTATCATTTAAAGAGAATTCGGTCTTCGGGTCGGATCGGTCCAAACTTAGCAAAAAACCGAGGCCCGATGGAAACCCGAGAGTTGTGTTTTTTATGGGTTTAATGGGCTTTTTAAAGTGTTTAATGCGCTTTTTAATGTGTTCGTTGTATGTACATGTATGGATTGTATGGCTCGCTGTATTGTATGGATTCTAATTTCGAAAACATAATATATATGTGTGTTGATGTGTTCGAATGTATGGCTCGCTGTATATGTGATTGTACATATGGTTCGACAGGTTCGTATTCAATATAACAAAATATATATTGGCTATATATTATTATTATTTTACTTTAATACTTGTTTTATTTGAACCAGAATATATATATATATATATATATAATACTAAACTTCTAGAAGTTGGTTAGGTTTTTCTATATAAAGTAACAAAACTATTACTTGGTTAGCCAGCAACTTTTTGAACTTGTCTTTATTAAAACTGAAACAATATAGTTTGTATCAATTTGACTATAACATCCACATTGCATACGTGCTAGAAAAGGACTAATAGATGTGATCGTCCTACTCAAACATTTTGTAACTTTTTATTTTATTTTTTTATTTTAAAGTTACTATAATATAATATCCACAACTTGTTAATATTTGACATGAAAATTCTTTTTGTAAATTTTATAACTTCTTTACCTTTAATATCAACATCGAGCAACAATCTAAATTAAATCTTCAAGATATGAGCAAAAATCCAAGCTAAGGACAACAAAAATATTTAATTAACAAATATGTTCAAACCACTATGGTGGTGGTCATTTAACAAGGACTTTTGACACTTAATGTATAGGTCAAGTTCTATCCTTGACATAAAACCCCCTAATAGCTACGGAGGTTTACCCGCTATGACTTTGAGCTTGCAAAGCAAGTTGCATTGGGGTAGTCTATTCGCAAAGGGCAGGATCATCCAAGGCTCCAAGCTTGTAAGAGGGAAAAAAGTTTCTTTCATTTGTCAAATTTTAATGTCACATGATGCCATCTATTATTATATTTATAGAAAAATGATAAATATGACTAATTTAATTCGCCTACAAACATGCGTAAAAATTTGATGGTAACATATGACAGAATCAAAAGTGAAAATTAATTGAGAGAATGAGTGAATCCATGTGTTATTCATTGAAACTTTAAACATGTACTAAAGTTGCGAATTTTTATTATATGTATTGGCCCCCATACATTGGTGATTGGACACGATGACAAGATAAATGATGCGACAACTTATGTATTCATGTTAGCAAAAATATTTGATAAAGGAGGTGATATATTCATACACCTATCACAATTATTCATTCATTTCCCACAATTATACATTACTAACTTGTAGTCTTGTACAGTATGTTGTATATTGTGATAAATAAATCAATAATTGTGATGGATATATCACCTGTCGTTGATATATGGGTAACCATATATATAAAATAACAAACAATGAAAGTTTTATACATAAAATACACAGTTTGAAATAATAAGTTGAATATATTTTTATTTGCTTAATCCTGAGTCCATTGTTAAAATAATAATTTCATCTTTTCTAATAAGAGAGATTACAAATATGGGAGTATTTGATATATGTGTTTAGGTATGAAGACAGGTAATGAAAGTGATATACTTTTGTCGTGTTAAAAACAAGAGTTTGTGAAAACTCATGCATCACAAGCTTCTTTCAAACCTATACTTATTTTCAATCTCCCTTATGAGAACAGCTTTCAAACCTAAATTTTTAACTTGATTTCCTAATTCTACTAATTGAAATACAGTAGTTGAGAGTATGTTAAGAGTACTGTCAAATTCGATTAATTTTCAAATGAATTAGTTAGGATCGAACCCACTACTCGATACTATAAATCTTTGCAGTGAGGCCATGCTACCTCAAGTGATAGACAGGCTTGCTCTTTACAAAGAAACCAATATAACTGCACTAGAACTGTATGATACACAACCATGATTTTATACTAATGCTATATGCATTGCAATTCTACAATGCCATTCCTGCAAACTACACATGGATTTAAACAATTACTCGCTTTTGTATCAATACTTGTACATATGAATCTATATTGTACATTAAATACGTTTAAAACCGACAACCGCCCGCAGCAATGCCTGTTGTGGTGACAGCAGGGGAGAGAATAATCAACCTGTAACTTGATCATGCAATGCAACAATAACAGCGATACAACGGATATCTCATACAACTGGTACAAGACAAAAGGCTTTTTTTAATAAAAACAAAATTGCACACCACACCTTTGTAGAATTCACCATCCAGGCCTCCCACTAGAAAGTTGTAAGACAGGACATGCAGCATCATGAACCACCATACTCCTGGCTTGCCTTGAGTACCATCTCTTCTGTAGTGGTACCAATAATCTCGTTCGCACGCTTGAGACCAACACAGTAATACCTTCCAATTGAATCCTACAAGAATTAAAGCATCTGTTTTTTAATTACTTGTTTCATATATGATTGCTATAATTATAATATTTCAATAGGAGTAGTTCTTTAAATAACATGATTCAGGAGGTTTTATGTATTAAAAATACACTTTTGTTTACTTTGGACCTGTAGTCCTGTATGACCCATTAAAGACAACCTATTTGCAATCCAAGATGAGGTAAAATTGCGAATTTGCAGTAACGAATCTCATGCATAAAAGGAAGAATACTAAGTAACACATTTGCATGGAAGAGAAGGAAAAAGGAATGAAAGACAAAAAGATGCAATCTCACCCTAGCAACAATGCCCATCTTTTCTAATTTGTGAACTGCATCATCCACATCAAAGTTGCAGTCTGCACCAAACTCCTCTTTGATTAGTTCTTCGCATTGCAGATCAAGATCCTACGATAAATCACCAGAGTCACAACTAGGTATATCTTAAAAAAGCATATGAGTTTGGAGGTAGTACTTTCGACCCATCTAATTATAAATGAGCCAATTTGGGTAATGTTTCATGTCTAAGACTCTAACTGGGTTAATTAGAAAATAACTATTAAAATGAGTGAATGAACTGAGTGGGTCAAAGTCACCCAAAGTTTATTTAAATGGATAGAACCTCCAATGAGTCATAACTTTATTCAAAGGTGACAAGATAATTATTGAAATAATATAAACTTTTGTAATCATACTTAACATTATTATAAAATTGTTCAAAATTCAGGAAAGAAGTGTTTTGGGTTGGCCTGACCTGAACCAAACCCTTGTGACTCATACCAAAACTACACGTTTTAAGCCGAGCATGTTTTGACTCATTACCCAACCCCTAGTTTGCCACCTCTATTGTAAGGATAAAACAACTTGCGGATAAAGATTCATGCATGCCTAAAATATCAATACCTCTAACGTTGCCTTGCCTTGTTCCATCAATATAAAGAAAGATATAATCACCTCTTTTACCTGCAAATGGATTTATAATCGCTTATGTTTTATTAGATACACTTTATTAAAAAACTAACCATATGCAACATCTAAACACCAGAAATAATTAACCCCCAACCCCTACTTTTCCTCATAAACCTCTGAAGATGAAAACAAAAACGAAATAAGTGTGTCGAGCAATTACTTCTTGTTGAATCACATCATCACACAAATGAAGAAGAGTGCCTTTTCCACTATCCAGTTGTTTGTCATACATGGATTGTGTAATTAGGTTTTGATAAGCAGCCATATTTGCCTGAAAACTAAAACATATGGACACCATTAGCTAAATATTCATGACATAAAATTTTAAGAAGTAGACTTTGAAACTGGGATTTCTTTTACAAGACAGATTATTGAATAACAATTAGCCACTTAATAAGAATAATGACACTCACGTGAAGTATGTTTTAGCACAATAACCAACAACTCCAGAGAGAACGGCAAACATGACCCAAAAATCAGCTTGAGGTGTCTCAATAGACCCTATCACAGCTACCTGAAAAGGCAATTATGTTGGTTGATGTATGCCTGTATCTGAATGAGTAAAAAATGCCATGGATTAAAAACAACTAACCAGCCCAAGTACAGCAGAAATGAGGAATTTCACCCAGTCCATTGGAGTTAAACTTGGATTTTTCTTCTCTGGCTGTCAGTAACATATTCAAATTTAAAAAATAAAATCCAACCGGGAAAATATAATCCAACTGGCAAAATGAAAATCCAAGAAAAGATTCACGCATACGAAAAGATTTTACTACAGGTGGCAAATTTGGCGGGCTGGGTAACAGATTATTTTGGTACGATTCAAGTCAGGTTGGTTTGAGCCTGAAAATTCTTTGACCTTATTTCTATAAATAACGATTTGTGTTTTAAATAGATTGCAAAAACAATATTAATCCATCTTTTTTGCATATAGATATTAGAAGGTTGTCTGCATTAGAAATACATGTGGAACAATACCAATCTGTTTGACCTGTCTGCACCATTTAATCAGTTTACTTAACAACTGGTTTTGTTGGTTTGGCCCATTTGACCAGGTAGAGATAAATATTGCCCAAATCGACCCGTGCACAAGTAATTGGTCTAAACTGCCAACTTTAGATCAGTAGGTTAAACACAGACACAAATAAAAGAGACCCACTAAGACTAATTCCATATCAGCCATTGGGATGTTTCTGAAATGCTTCACGTGGATTCCCCGTTCCTTTTTTCCCTTGGTGCTTGCCTGTCTGCATATCAATGATTACGCATTGCATTTTAAAAATACAAAAATCATATTTGTGCATATACAAACTCTTGTCAATAAATTTTGTATCCAAATTAGGAATCGACAAATACACCCAATAAAAAAGAAGTACCTGTACACGACAATCATCCTATCAAATGTAGGTTCTTGGATTGTGATCTTACTCGCCAATTTCCTTAAACTGGTGAAATGAAAATGAAGAATGAGGTAAGTGAGCAACCATTATTAGCTACTCCAAACAATTGACTACCATACTAGAGTTTATTCAAGTTCAATAAAAAATATAACAGAAGAAAGGTGTAAAATAAATAAAGAATTACTGTTACCGTAGTTTACTGGTTCTTATTGTCTACTTTAGATGCATTGGGGTAAATTAAGAGAATCAATAACTTAATATTAGCTCACAACCTTATCTCCAAGTTCTCAATCCGGATCCGCTCAACATACAAATCAGCCGGAAATTCTTCATTTGTAATATCATCATCTTTCTTTGGGTCTTTCTTAATTCTCACACTGGATTTTTTAGAAAAAAGCTTTCCTAGCCTGCAAGCATAACTTAATAAAAATTAACGAACTCTCAAGATAGAAATAAGACATCCAGAATTTCAAGTCAGTAACTTAATTCGGGAATTTCTTAAAAGAAAACTTGCCTTGTTATTCTCATAATCCATCCCCATAGACGTGATATAATCATGTCCAACTTCTCCATGATAAATAGATCAGTAGTCCGATCAATTCCAATGCCTCTTCTGAATATTACATACTAGAAAAAGCAATATAACTTTTTAAATCACAATGATGTGCATAGTAGCATCAAGAAGGATGTACAAAATCTATACCTTATCAGCAAACTCAGGCAGGTTGTCATGATGATGCTCTTCAAAGTACCGCTTCAAAAGATTCTTATCGATCTTCATTTAGAGGGGGAGGGGGGGAAAAAGTAAAAACTTAAGTGGTTATGACAATAGAGGTAACATCTGACATAATCATGAAAAATCCTTTTAAATTGCATGACTTTAAGCAAGGTATGTATCACTAAACTAAACCTTTGATTCATCCACAGTGATAGGAAGATTTAAAAGGTATTGTCCTGACTGTGCAATATCAATCTCCTCATCGGAAACGATCTTAAAATTACTCTTCTCCATCACCTGCACAGCCACGGAATTATGCTTTAAGGATAAAAACACTTTGATCATTGGACTAATTTGAAGACCTAAAAGTTGACTATTCCATTTTTGACATAACCACGCTACCTTAAACATGTATGACAGGAAATTCTGTTCAAGAACATCAACTTCCTGTTCTGATAGGTTTTGCTGCTCCAATTTCCGAGCCCCATGTACAGGATCGAAGAGTGAATAAAGTTGCTGCAAGTACGAGAAACACATAAATAAAAAGAAAAAAACAACATTTTCATAAACTCGGAAATTATGAACCACAAATGGTTTCATAGCATAAGTTGTTAAAAGTAGATAGTACCATGAGATCTTCGAACTGAAGAAGATACCATGCTCGAATGGTGTACTCAACCCTCTTGCAGAGCTTCAAGAACTCTGCCCGGTCAGAGCTGTGTTCTGCAGTAGCAAACCTTGTTTAAATGCTATTGTATGTTACATCATAAAATGATAAAATTCAATTAACTTTGACAAGTTATTTTTTAAAATAATGTGATTCAACAACTAGTTGCTAATGTAAGTGGACGGAATGGTTAACATGGCATATCCAATAAGCGGCCCTAACTAATCAGGCGAATTGGGTAATGCCATTTTCTAATCAAACAGACTGGTTTGGGTAGTTGAAACTTTTGAAGCGTTTTCTACGGGGCAACAGGTTCCTCATTCACTAGCGAAAAACGAACCGTTACCTAGTGGGTACCCGTAAAACAAACACCTAGGGTAACCATTTGCACACAACATTACTTAATAATTATTCAAGCTTAGGGTTTCAATTCCCAAATTATCCCTCTGCCAATCATTTACAGCTCACATAAGTCAAAAATAAAACAACTAGTATTATTATAACAGTAGTAAAAAAAATTACATAAAGAAAGAAAGAAAGAAAATAATTACCAATAAGACTGGCCAAAGCCATAACGAGTCTGGGCTTTAAAATAGGAATGACAGCTTCACGCTCCAATCGTATCACTTCTTTTTTACTGCTGTTACTAGCGCTTCCCATATTTTTTTTGTAATTTTTTTTTTTTTAACTTTTTTGTTTGTGTGTGAGTGGATAAAACCTAAGGTACAAGGAAAGTATGAAGGTGAGATTTATATGCAGTATTTTGCTTTTATTGGTCCAGGAAATAAATAAAAATAAAGATGTGGAATTGAGGAGGAGGAGGATGAAGACAACGTGCTTGATTGATTCCCAAATTTGGTCAGACGGGGTCAAAGTGTCAAACTAACTGTCGGTCAGTCACTGTTAAATTAACTGCCTTTCTTAATTTCTTTCTTTCTTCCAACGTTAGTTTTCTTCGTGTAGATTTCATTTAACTTAATTTGATGAAAAGAATTTAAAATTATTATTATTACTAATTTTAATATGCGTATAAATTGACTATATATATTGTATAATTATTTTTTATTAAAAAATAAAATTTAAATAGATTAAAAAATGACTTATTAAACTTTGAATACATTAACATGATATTACTTAATATATATGATTTTAATTACATAAATTTAATGACATATAAAAAAAAGGCATGTCTACATATAATAAATCAGAGATAAATAATTATATTATTATTAGCTAAAATGTAACTAAACTAAAATATAGAATATGATATGTAGATGTCTACGTATGTAAATTGAAATTATTTGATTTAAAATAAGTTAAGTTAATTATAGATATGTTTCAAATGTGTATAACAGTGATATGATAATTATTAATATAAATAAATTAAGAATTTCAAGCTTCTTTTTGTTTGTTATGGTGATAGATGATAGATAATAAATTTATATATTGGTAGATAGGGTAATAATATAATACTAGAAGGGTACCCGTGCAATGCGGCGGTGGTGGCGATTGGTAGTGGTGATGGCGTGACGGGTGGTAGCGGCGGCGGTGGTGTGGGGCATTTTGGGAGTTGATGTAAAATGGGGTAGGATAGTTATTTTAGGAGTTGAGGAATCTATATTGTAAATTATTTCATTAACGGTATTATAGGTTTTTAATCAATGTTTTAAAAACCGGGCCGGTGCGTGGTCGGATGGCCGGTTTTTTAACCCCGGTTTTTTAGCGGTTTTTTCCACTGTTGTGAACCAGACTGTTTTCCGGTTTTTGTCCGTTTTTTCGGTTCAATAGTTTTTTTCTTTTTTTTGAGTTTTTGTAATTAAAATTAAAATATGAGTTAAATGCAGTGGTTTGTTTACTTTTACAGCTTGATCCCCTTTTCAGTTCACTAGCACTAATGGTACCTAAATCAGAAACTTTTTCAACCATGATCCAAATTAGATGGATCCGTTAAAATGAGGCGTTAAATGCCCACGTGCTCCTCACGTGAAGGGGTATTAATGTCCATTCATCCCCCACCCACCAATTTTATCCCCCTTTTTTTTTTTATATTTTAGTTTTTATAAAATTACATTATTTTTATT
>JAOEHQ010044433.1:0-11994 GCA_025447715.1 Asclepias incarnata
TAACTATTACATTTATTCAATCACGACTAAACTATATTTGACATGTAACACTGCCTTTATATTCTTTTTATAGTTTTTGTGACGGTTGTTAGATGTGGGGATTGATTATTTGGAAGTGTTTATCTGCTTATTTAGATTAAATAAGCAGTTACCAATCTGTTTATTTAAAAATGCTTATTCATTATACGATAAGTAGATAAATAGTTTTAATTTCAAAGATTATTTCTTATGGGTTATCTGCTTAAAAAACAAGCAATAAGCAAAAAAAGAAAGAAAAAATAAATCTCAGACACCCCTTAAGTCTAACTCACTAACTCATGTGAGATTTTGAAAATTAACTATTAATTAAAGTTAACTATTAATTAAAAAACTAGTACAAAGTTATATAATATAAAATACTAATGGTGATTCGAGTGTTGTGTATCGATAGTATATGTTGTGTGTGTATATAATTATTCCATAATCAAAGACTTGTGACACAAAACTTGATACATATAATTATTCCATAATTGCCAATGACTCTCAGTCCAAGTGGTTAAGGTGAGACACCAAGTGACTTCAATAATGGGGGGTCATGGGTTCAAGTCCTACATGAAACAAAAAATGGGATTTTTCATGTTCGGCTAGAAGGTTTTCTCTCATCTATGATGGGTTTCCTCCTGTAGGTGGTATCACTTGTGACACGATGATACTCTAGTAGTCCATTAGTGATCCAAATTACTCGTTAAAAAAATTGTCCCATAATTTAGAGCATTGACTTATCTAAGTGACTTTTAGCTCAACTCATTTAATTTAATTCTCATAAAGTGTCATTTAGGAGGTTTAACTATTTAATTCAATATAATAATAATAGAATTTGAATTTCCTAACCATATAAATTATTTACCAATGAACAGTGGTTTTCTATCAACAAAAATTTGAAGAATCGTCTTATGATATCTGCAACATCATGTTTGCTAGAGAAAGAATGGGAATGGAGACCTTTATCGGAATCAAGGTTGTGACTCTCTCATATCATATCAATTACATTGTTAGCTAGATATATTGATACAATGCATTTTTTTTTTTGAAAAACATATGCACAATATGTGCATTTCTTTCTAGGAATTATTACCTGTGGATGTGGATGTAACTAACTATGACTAAATGTCAAATGTTGTGGCAACCATATAAGTTGTCACTTGTAAGTTTTTGATTGGTCGGGTATCCAATAACCGGGATTGAAAGTTCATTATATGACATAGACATTTTACGAGATCTTTACATAACATAGATATTTGATCATAGTTAGTTACATCCACAGGTAATAATCCCTTCTTTCTACTTGAAATGACTTAAACATTAAGTCTTAATGTATTTTTCCTTCGAACTATTTTGCAGATTTAAACTAGTGGGTACGTCTAGTGCACATAAGTACACAAATTGGGGTTTTAGCATTGCTTGTGAAATAAATTCCCAATTGTTGTCATATCAAACAAACTATTCATGCCACCTTATATACAAATGGTGTGAGAATGACTCGAGGCATGTCGGTATTTTGCTAAATGGTGATTGTTTTGGCGATAGCTCACGATCTATCATCTTATACACACTACATCATACCCCATTTATTGGACCCAAAGACGAGAAAAGTTTTCAAAGATCATATGATACATGCATATTGAAAGGTCATCCAAAGCAAAGGAAGGATGGTTGGATGGAATTTCGACTTTGTGAAGTTTCAAGCGAGGCCAACGGATCTATTAGACTGAATTATATGTTTTCATGTTTTAGATACATGGATTATTTTGACATTGCTGTAGAAGGCATTGAATTTAGGCCCTTGTAAGTGTACTTTTTAACGGGCTGAGATGTGGGATACACTCACATCCTATGTGCTTCAAATTTTTTTGATGTAATATATTTACCAGACGTACTTTACCTAAAAAAAAGTGTACTTCTCAATCTTTCCCTTTTTCATGTTGGATACTTTCATTGTCCTAACACAGTTTCATATGTTTGTTTGGGAATGGTTGGGTGGCTTTAGGGTAGTGCAGTAGGTGCTATGCACAACCTAGGAGTCGTACTTTGGAACCCGTTGAAAGTGTTGTACATAAAATATAGGGATACCATACTTTTTTTTTTATTAATGTACCATTTGGTACAATTGAAATAGCAGACAGTACAAACATAATATGCACAGAATCGATAGATTAATCAAAAATTTTGGTACGATTATCAATTCTTTAAAATATATGATGACACAATGTTACCATTATTGTCACTTTTACTGACTTTACAAGACACCACAAAACCAAACTTTATGAACAAAGATAGTTAACTTTATTGGTTGCCATTGGGTTCATTCCGAGATAACAACGATACAAATAATTATAACAATTGTGTTTGCTCCATTCGCTGCCTCATTGACAAGGCCAACCTCCAATTAACTCCAAGAGAGGTTAGAAAGTCTTCCTTGGAACAGGTTCATCCCCATCAAGCATAATAGTTGTCGAACTCGAGTCAACCTCTAATAGAAAATTACTACTGGATTAGTTTCACGATCCAAGTTCATAAAATTAGTATTGGTTTATCACGTTCGTTTGGTAATTTTAACTCCGCCTAGCTAAAAGTGTTTAACAAATCAAATGAGCCTAATAAGCTTAGTTAAAGTAAATAATATGAGTTTTGAGGTATAAGGTTATATATAATTGTAAACGAGATTATTCAAGCTCGAGTTATGAGATGAGTTTTATCGAGCTCATACAAAAAAAACAACAACTTTAGCCTTGATAGTAGTTAACTAAAATTTATTTTTCAATCATAAATGAGCATCCAACTCAACCTCGACTACAACAAAATATTTTGAACATAAATTTTAACAATTACTCTAACTCGAGCATAAATCTAGACGCAAAAAATGTTTTGCTTAAATTAGTTATTAACAGAAACTATGTGAATTGCATACGAAAACCTTTTATTTCATACGCCTAAGATACGCCGACCTAACCGACCCATAAATGACTTTTTTGATTCATAGATACACTAATATCACAACTCATCAATCAACAACTTACTAAGGGCATCTCTAATGAGAGGTTGATGAAAAGCTTTTTTTGAAGAATAAAGTTTTTGAATAGCTTATTATCATTAGAAAAGATAACTTTTTCTTCAAAAGCTTGACATTCCTCAACCTATTTGATTAACGACTTTTTTCTAATACTCTCATGCTAACTTCTAAATTCCTTATATTAAAATATTTTCTTATGACTTCATCTAACATTCTTAATTTGCCTCAACTATGCAAAATACTTTCTATAAATAGAAAGTATTTGCCTCAACTAAGGACGCGGAACATATATGTCATACACATACACACGTTGAATACGCGCAACAAGACCAAGACTCTGTTGCAACCCATAGTGTATTCGCATCACTCGTCCATACGTGTAGTTAAGTTTATACTTCATCAAACTTACTTTCATATTACACCTTGTAATTCTTTGACTAATATCAATAAAGAATTAAATATTGAAAAATATACTTTGTGTTGTATTACTTGTTTTTAGTTAATCTTTCTTTTAAGTTTAACAAAGAGACGGAACCAACAATTTTCAACCTTTTTGATTTAAACTTAATATTTTAACCTTCATTTTTAGTTTGATTTACATTTTCGATCCTTATTTTGTATAAACTTTAGGTTAAGTGCTTAGAAATGTATCAACTTTGAATTTGTCTATTATGTGTATCCAAATTTTTAAAAATTATTGTTTTATGCATCTGGGAATACGTGGTGTCCATATAGGTAGCCACGTCCACTTCCATGTCATCAATAAATGCCTTTGAAATTTGATACTTACTATAGATTTCAAGATATAGTTCGATACACTTCGAAGCACATAAGCCTAAACTTCATAGTCCTTTAAGAAATTTTATGCACTAAAAAGGTACTATTACAATGAATTTTGTAATTATTGGTTTAACCGCTCGCCACGTAGGGATCAGATAAACCTTGTTTTCATTGATCATAAATGGAATACATATGTTGCAGTAATTGAATTTGGAATCCAAAATGTGCATTTTCATTTGAGGCTGAGAAGTCAATGATGCATAGTTCAAGTTATAGGACACTTATGTTTTACACTAAAAGCCGGGGTTCGATCCCCGGTAACCCTATTCGAGGGAGACATAGAGTGGTTTCTCCTTGGACGTTTCCTCAACATTGAATGTAACGAGGCCCGATTAATACAACCGACTATCTTGGTGTGAGTAGACCCTCACCTTTAGATGGTGAGGACAGTTTCTGATGGTTTTCGTTAAATTTTTGTGTTGAGGTTGAGAAAAAAATTGACAGTATGATGTTTTGCATTTAGGCTCTTTCGTCGAATACATGCTTTTCCTTTTTTCATTCTAATTTTTTTTTTTTCCATAGTTTTGATCATAATGAGCTTACATTTTTTTTATTTTTATCTTTCAATATGTAGCTCTTTTTCACCAATAAATTTTTATGTGAAATGTTATGTATGATGACCATCCATTTATGTATAACATTAAAAGAAAAATGATAAATTAAAAAAAAGGCTTATATCATCAAACCGGTCCGGCTCACAAGGTGTCTTCGGTTGGCTTGGTTTGATGTTTTACAAACCATGATTACCGGTTCGACTCAAAAATATTGATAAAAACCGATAAACGTAACCATAAACACCCTTTAATTATATGTAGCTTTATATGTTTTTTTTTTTTTGTTTTTTTTCTTTTTTTGAACTTTCTTTTCTTGGTTAATACTTAATAGTTAACCCGGGACATTAAAACATTTTTTTTAAAAACGTTAGGGTTCAAAATGAAATGAACTGGTTCACTTGAGGGCACTTCTTGCAAATTACCATTAGGAATCTAACAGGCAAAAGGAACACCAAACCAGATTACTATATTATATAAAATAAAAAATAAAAAAATCTATGATCAATTAAATTATGGAATTCGAAGATGAAATGATGAAATCTAAAGGTATACTTATAACATTTTCTGAAACTTTTAAAAAAAAAAACCCATTTTTTAAAATTCTTTCTGGCTTGTATGTATGCTATTATTAGAATATGATTTATTATTATTATTTTTTTTTATATAAAATTTTTATTTTTATTTATAGGGAAAGTAGAAGAAGAAGAAGAAGAAGTAAAGGGCATAGTGTTGATATTAGTGGGTGCACCTGGAAGTGGAAAATCAACATTTTGTGAACATGTTATTCGGGTTTCTACCCGACCCTGGGTCCGGGTTTGTCAGGTTATTTTTTATCTTATGCTTTCCAACTGTTTGATGAAATGCTTGACTCAGTTATGTTTTTCTTTTTGTTATCTGGCATATTGGTTTGGTGACACTTTTGTAATGGGGTGCGTTTAGTCACAGAAAACTGATGGTGTTTTTGTCGAAAATTTTCATGAGAGTATGAGACAACTCGAAAAACAGAAAACCTTTTCAATTATTAAGAAAACTCAATTTTCTAACTCAAAACTACACTGTGAAAAACTCAGTTTTCAAGCATATGGGAAACTTCTTGTGGATTCAAACTTGAAACGAAAACAACTTAAACACGTTTTCAATGTTTTCTGCAAGTAAAAAACACTTTTCATTTTCTTGAAAAAGGAAAATGGAAAATTATAAAAACTTATCTGTAACTAAATGCACCCTAAGTATATACAACTTACTAGGGTTTTATATATGGGGTGCTGCTTAGAGTAACTGTTTCAATGCAGTGCAATAGAAAAACTCGTTGTGCCAGTGATTTAATGGTTTTGCTTTTAGAATGCCGAATGAAGCTTTTTAACTGCTATCTTTTATTCTTTATATTTATATTAGGCGTTATGAAAGGATGATTGGTGAATTCTTTTAGCTGAGAAAAATATTAAGTGTTAGCTGTTGCTCCCTGATTGTTTTCTTTTTTATTGCTGGCGCCTACCAAATCCATTATATAGACGGGTGTATGCATGGCGATCTAAACAGTCTATTTAACAGGAACTTTGTTATTATTGTTCTAGTATTGTTTACATATTGTAATTGATACGTTAATTGTATACAAAGTATATATAAATGGTGTTTATGTGTCGGCCAACCTGACTCGACCCGAACACAGAAGTTTCCAATTTTGACCCGAACCCATTTTGACCTATTACCAGCCTGCTAATTTATCACCTCTACCTAGAAGACATGGGAGTACTTGAATACTTGAATGAGAATACTTGAATACATATTTCATTCTCATGATCTTTCGTTCTCAATGCATGCATTAGCTTCATACTATATGTCGTCTTATGCAGGACAGTATAGGCAATGGCAAAGCTGGAACAAAAGCACAATGTCTAGCACTTTCTGCCACCTCATTAAAAGACGGAAAAAGTGTCCTAATTGATAGATGCAATCTCGACAAAGAACAACGGGCCGATTTTATTAAACTAAAAGACTCTCACAAAGTAGATGTACATGCTGTGGTTCTTGATCTTCCTGCAAAGCTTTGTATATCACGATCTGTAAAACGAACTGGGCATGAAGGCAATTTGCAAGGTGGAAAAGCTGCTGCAGTTGTGAATCGAATGCTGCAAAAGAAAGAACTTCCGAAACTGAATGAAGGGTTTACCCGAATAACATTTTGTCAAAATGAAAAGGATGTTCAAGCTGTTATGGATACATATGGAGCACTTTCTTCTTCAGATACCCTTCCTTCTGGCTGTTTTGGAGAGAAAACTACGGATACTAAAGTCCAACTTGGTATTATGAAGTTCTTAAAAAGAGTAGATGCTCCAAGTAAAGTATCATCTGATAAGACTATTCCCGGCCCATCAATTGAAACTACCAACGTAAAACCTTCTGTTAATGAAGGTCAAGAGCAAAGTGAAACGCATTCTTTAGATGGTGTTCCAACTTTAGCATTTCCTTCCATATCTACTGCGGATTTCCAATTTGATATTGAAAGAGCTTCTGATATAATAGTTGAGACAGTTGAAGAATTTGTAAACAAGATTGGGAATGGAAGGCTTGTTCTAGTGGACTTGTCTCGTGGGTCAAAGATATTGTCTTTGGTGAAGGGTAAGGCTGCTATAAAGAATATTGACCCGAAAAAGTTTTTCACGTTTGTGGGCAATATTACAAAGCTTCGGTCAGGAGGCCTGCATTGCAATGTGATAGCCAATGCTGCAAACTGGTAAATTTTTACAATTTTTTGTGAATTCCTTTTTTTCTTTTGCAAGGCAAGTTGTTGTGAATTCTAAAGTAAGCAGTATCCCTATGTCATATTCCATGGTTGACTGTTCATCAGTCTATTTATTATAGACATGTTTCTAAAATCGGGATGATTAATGCCTGTATACTTTTTACATAGGTGTTAAGTTCAACTCATTTACTTATGAATTAGTCGATTTGGTAGTTTTTAATCTCAAACGGGTCAAATGAAAAGATTTAGCTAAAAGGGTTGAATAATGGCCAAAATATATTTTTAAGGTATGCATCATCCACCTAAATCATTATATTGAAGATTTATATTACTATTGAATAACATTTTCTGATTATATGTACAAAAACTTGAAAGTGGACAAAAATGTTTGTAGTTAAATTTAATCTAACCCACCCTGGTTCAACCCGAACTTAAACTGTTCTATTTCAATGTGAATCTGTATTGACCTATTACTTTACCTGTCTAACTTGCCACCTTCATTTTGAACGAATTTAACTAAAATCTGCTGATAAGTGAAATGACGATCAATGTGTGCAGGAGACTAAAACCTGGCGGTGGAGGTGTAAATGCCGCTATATTTGATGCTGCAGGTCCAGACCTTGATATTGCAACCAAAAAACGAGCCGGATCTCTTGTTCCTGGAAAAGCAATTGCAGTCCCTCTTCCTTCAACTTCTAACTTGTTTTCTAAAGAAGGTGTGACACATGTCATACATGTGCTTGGCCCAAATATGAATCCAAAAAGACCAAATTGCCTCAAGGACGACTATAATATGGGCTGCAAAGTTCTTCGTGAAGCTTACTCATCTCTATTTGAAAATTTTGTATCTATTGTGAGAACTCAAGGGAAGTTATCTGATCATGGAATTTCAAACTGTGATCAGAAGGTTAGGAAAGAGGATGGTGCAAACATCACCGAGAATAACAAGAAATTTAAAGGGTGTATAGAAGAAAATGAATCTAAAAGGTTGTATTCGACTAATGGGAAGGAGAAAGCAAGTAATAATGGAAACACAGGTAGAAGCATGAACAAGGATTGGGGATCATGGGCTCAAGCACTTTACAACATTGCCATGCATCCCGATAAACATAGGAATGATGTCATTGAAATTTCAGATGATGTTGTGGTTCTGAATGATGTTTACCCAAAGGTTCACTTCATATCTTTGCACTAGAGGTGGCAAAATGGCTGGTTTGGGTACCAGGCCACAATATGTGACTTTTTGTATGGGTTGGTTGTGATTGACCTGAAATACTTTTTGTCCAAAACTTTTTATAAATAGTTAGTGCGTCAAGTATCATTGCAAAATCATATTTTATTCTAAATAACAATCTGATTTTGAAGGTTTGGTGCATTTAAATTACAGTTTTGGCGCCTTTCTACCCATTTGAATTATTTTCTTTATAGGCAACTTAGTTTATTTAACCCGTCAGAGAACATAACCTGAATCGTGGGTCAAATTTTGCTATTTAGCACCAGCCCTTGCCCCCTTCTTTCTCGCCCCCATGTGTTGGATTTGTATATGTATGCTTAAAATAACAACCACATTTTTGCTTTTCAGGCACAAAAGCACCTTTTAGTGCTTGCACGGGCTGAAGGTCTTGATCGTCTTGCAGATGTAGGACAGGAACACCTTTCTATATTGAGGACAATGCATGCCATGGGTTTGAAATGGGCTGAAACGTTCATAAAGGAAAATGAATCATTAGTATTCCGGCTTGGATACCATTCGGTACGTGGTGCTTTCTTGCATGTACTCAGCCATACATTTTATGTATAGGTGACAATATGTAACTTGTCAAAAGGTTAACCAAACCCAAAACTGGGTAACTCGGGCTGTGGGCTTTGTCCGAAATGCATTTAGTCAAACTTTAACTCTTTTCTAAAATTAGGGTATCAAATAATACGGTAACTTGTATTGTAACAATTAGTGTATAAGCATCGAATTTCTTTTATTTTGTTACGCCGTAAATTTTTCTCATAAATTAAGCAATTGCTTTTCTTTTTCCCATTCAAAGTACTTTTATCAGTTGCCGATTATGTGTTTGTGTGATCTCAAATACTGAATTTTATCAGCTTATTTTAGCACTCTTGCTCCCTTTCTTGCTAGGCACCCTCAATGAGACAACTACACCTTCATGTGATAAGCCAGGATTTTGATTCAAAACATCTCAAAAACAAGAAGCACTGGAACTCATTCAATTCTCCATTCTTTAGGGACTCGGAAGATGTGATACACGAAGTCAGTGAACAGGGAAAACCTACATTAAATGATGATGAAAAATTATTGTCAATGGAGTTGAGATGCAACCGCTGTAGAAGCGCACATCCTAACATTCCTCGGCTCAAATCACATATCGCCATTTGCAAATCACCTTTTCCTGTTCACTTACTGCAGAATGGTCGGTTACTGCACGCACCTATGAAAGATGATGCTTGTTAGTGTTCTATGGTTCCTAATAGTTTTGCAATGCTTGTGTTATAGACTTGTAGCTAATTAAGTAAAGTGTAGTTCAACTCTGATGCCGCTTTTTTGCTGGGTTTCTTGAGGATTTGCCGATTTGGTGCTAAAAAGTGAATGAAGTTTTTAAGGTGGTATGCCTTTTTTTCAGAAGTAAGACTTTTTTTTTTTTTTTTTTTTTGTAAAAAAATAAAAAAAAAAAAAAAAAAAATTTTTTAAATTTTTTTTTTTTTTTTTTTTTTTTTTTTTGATTTTGGAAAATCTCGTAAAAGACTCTTAAAATCTGGTATATAGTGGTACAAATCATGATATCATCATTTATATGCATTTGGTGACCTTAAGTTAGTTAGAGCTTTTAACTTCCATATTATTTGCTGCTTTGCTCGCTTCCGATAGTGCAGAACTAATGCGAGGAACAATCGGTCTCACTCTTTTCTTTGGAGGCTGCGGGGATGCAGAACTGAAGCAAAATAACAATGTATAAACATCTGTTTTCAGTGTGTAAAATCACCGAATAACATTGCTTAAAATAACAGATGATCGACGGAAAGTTTTGGTTTCATGTGTTTAGTTGCTGAACAAAAATGAATTAAACCTAAAAGTTCAATGGAAAACGATACAAAAGTTCAATGGAAAATGATATATGTGCCAAACCACCAATAGAGCGATTATAAAATGCTTTTGGGCATAGTAACTCCTCACATCGAAATCAATCTTTGTGAATTCGGGTCATTTTCGGTATTCTTGTTGATCCATGAGTTCTTCATGAATGGTTATATCAAGGCAGTTGTACCAAGTTATTGCTCAAACCTACCATTACAATTTACAAGGCTACAAGCTCTGGTGCATTAGTGCGTACATAGTTGAATACGTTTAGCATCCACTTAATGTCCATTAGACATGCCCGGTTTTGAAACGACCCGACCCGAAACCTGAACCGGTTTTGGTCAACGTTTTGACATGTTTTTTTTCCGGTTTTGACCGCCCAAAACCGAACCCGAACCGGACCCAACCCGGTCCCAAACCGGTTTTCGAGTTCCGAAACCCAAACCGGTTTCAAACCGGCGGGTTGGGTCAAAACCGAACCGGTTTGGGTCAAAACAGGTTTTGACCGGGTTCGGTTTCGGTTTTTTTTTCGGTTTTGGTTTCGGTTTCGGTTTTTTTGCCCACGTACTTGAGGGCTAGTTAACTTGGACCCATATCCAAGGCCGGCCAAATAGGCTAGCTGGGCTTGGTTAAGGTCCTCAAATAGCTAGAGCCTCAAATTTAATACTATTGGCTCATTGGGCTGGAATAAATATGTTATTGGGCTTTTTTTACATGAAATTTCAGTTTTGGGTTTAAAAAGGGGATTAGTACATGAAATTGTATTAAACTTTGCTTGGTTTGCTATTGTGTGTATCCAACTTTAAAACCTCTATTGTGGGTATTAAACTCTTAATTTATCACGATTGATGTATCCAACTTGCAACCTGTATTATGTGTATTCAACTCTAATGTTTATTTTGCTACCGTATGTATTAAACTTTGACCATATTCCTATTTTATGTATCCAACTTTGCATGTTTTTTGCTATTGTGTGTATCCAACTTTAATCGCTTCTGTTACTGTGTATATTCTTTTTTAACCTAGATGGCATGCTACATCAATCGTGAAAATATAAGAGTTGGGTACAAATAACGGAGGTTTTTAAAGTTAGATACACACAATAACAAAACGAGTAAAGTTTATTACATTCTCATACATTAAGCCCATTAAAAAACATAAACATAGGACCATCGTAACCAAGTTATGTTGAATAAACATAGAGTCAAACAGCCACTTCACTCTATGGAATTCTTTAGATCGATTCAAGTCTACATGCAAAGAACAATTTAAAGGTTGTTACTGGAGAACCAGACGTGAACTCAAGAATTAGCATATAACAAATACAATCTCGCAGATAAAGGTAACTCCACAAACTTTGTTAGTTTTGTACCATCTCATATTTGGAATTAGTATTTCTGACGGAAGCTAGGAATGCGTTTAGTTTGAGAAAATACCCATTGTTTTCCATTTTTATTTTATAAGAAAATATGGAAAATAGAAAATACGATCAAATCATAGTTCTTCAAAAAGTTTTCCAAGAAAACAGAAAACCCTGTTTTGCACTTTTCAATGGAAAATTAAGAAACACCTTTTTATTGTTTTCCATATTTTCCAAATTTTAGAAATCTCAAATTATATTAACTCTCCCCCGGCCCCCTCCTTTTCCCCCGGTCGCCCCTCACACCCGCTTTCTGCCCCCCCCCCCCTCCCTCCGCTCTCCATCAAGTAGATTAGAACT
>JAOEHQ010044444.1:0-11993 GCA_025447715.1 Asclepias incarnata
AAAAGAGGTATTTTTTCCAACCGACACTGCATTTTAGTAATATTTAAGCTGCATTTTAACACACTTCGCACACTTCGTATTTTAAAACACTTCGTACAAGAACCCACATCTGTATATATATATATATATATATATGTTAGGCATGTCCATTTCAACCCGTTTATATATGTGAAAATTGATCAATAACTTTCGCTTATATTTTATTGATGACGATTTAAAGGTCACCAAACCTATACTTATGTAACGTGCTAATTAACTTGTTTTGTTAGAAAAAACCAAATCATTATTTTGATAATACTTTTTGTAATCAAGCGTATTAGATTAATTACTTGTGAAACTACACGAAAAAAGTTGGTAGATCACCTAGCTCGACTTGTGATGAAAACTTACCAATTATGACAAGTTATCATAATACCAATTAATTTAACCCCCCCATGTTTCCATCTGTATGTAATATAATATCGATGTATCCATGGCCAAACTTAATTGCATGAAACTACTAAACCCGGCCATGTGAGATTATCTACCTAATCTGCATCTCCCCTAAAAAGTGGAGTGGAGTGGAGTGGTTGATTATATATGTTCCCACCTCCCACAAACTTTCTCCTCACCAAGTCCCACTCTCACTTACTCTTTTTATTCATCCCTAGCTACCTACAAATACATAAGGTCGGGTTAATTTCTTATGGATGGAGCTACATTATTAATTTTGAGGTTTACATTATTCATGTATATGTTACGTTTATTCTAGTTTTTTATGCGCGCAGGTGAAGAAAACTTGGGTTTGTTTTCGTCCTAGCTAGCTAATGGAGACCAAGAATACATTATCTCCTGCTAATGATCATCATCCCTCTTCTAACTATGATGAACTTCTCTTGAGGCATAGTTTGCTCTTTTCCGATGGACTCAAGGTCTTGCTCACATACTAAATTACACAGTATTAAATATATGAATCTTAATTTATATATAGTGTTGAATAGCTAAAATTTACAAAATCTGAGTGTAGTCTGTCTCAAGTTATTCATTTTCTGCATTATAAGAATACAAATTGGTTTCATGTTTAAGTAATGTGAAAATATAGGACTTGAGAAATGTAAGAGAACAGTTGTACTCGGCTGCAGAGCATTTTGAAGATTCTTACAAGAATGATCAGAAACAAATGTAAGTGACACATTTGCTTCATTGAGATTACTTACAACTTAGTTATGTTTAATTACTACTTGATTTCTCTTAACTAACTTAGGTTGTTAGAGAGCTTAAAGAACTACATCTCCAAATCCCTGATTAAAACCGTAGACCACTTGGGTTCCGTGACACACAAAGTTAACAAGTTCTTAGATGAACATGTCAATGATGTATCCAAAACAAAGCTTCGACTGGCATGCATGGAACAGGTGATACATTAGGTTGATTATTCTGTTTGGTACAAAATTATTGTGTATACTATTCAAAAGAGATCAGAGGTGGCAAGATGAGCAGGTCGTGTGGGTTGCATAACGAGTTTGGGTTAAAACAGACCCGGTTGGGTGGTTGTCCCATATATACTATTTTGTACAATTTTAAAGAAAATTTATAGATAATGTTTGTGTGGATTATAATTACAAACCGATAGTATTACAATCATAATCTGAGTGTTTGAAATAAAACAAAGCTATGAGGTTGCATGCATTAAAGTATAGTTTAGTTTCAACCCATTCGACCGACTCACCTCTTCGCTATTTTTTTTGTTTGGCCCGTTTGAGATAAAACGCAACACAAATCAAGTTCTATTATCATCCTCCCCTCGCTATTGCGTGTGATTTTTCGGGAATATTGCAGAGCTTACGCACATGCCAAGAATATGCCAACCATGGTGGACTATCACAAAAATCACTGATGGTGCAGACACTAAAATATCATAAGCAATATCCTGTCCAAGGTCATTCATGTTTTTCTAGCCTATTTACAGAATTCTATAACTGCTCTTGATATAACTAATGCATCTATTGTTTTATTTAACTTTCTTATTGTATGAAGTACATGGGTCACCAGGGTTTAGTGTAAAAGGATTCTATGGAATAGAAAGTGACTTCTAGTCTCATAAATCACCATGTGATTATGTATACTAAGCATAAAATTATCAATTATCTTTACAGAGGGTCGCATTTCTGAAGATATTAAAGCAGAAAAAGAAATGTTCCAGTTATCAGGTTTAAGGTAACAGATATTTTCAAAATTCATGTTTATGAGTTGTTATCAGTTACCTCAGTTGGAGCTCCAACAAGATCAGTTCATAGTATAAAATACTTGTGCAGAAAAGAGTATTCTGAACAACCTTCTTCTGAGTTCCCGCTTGCCTTTTCATTCGCAAAGGCTGCATCACACCAAAGACAGGGTTAGCAGAAATTGAGTTTTATCCAATTGTTGATTCTATTTTCAAGTGTTTTCAACTTTATGTACTAATTACGTTTACCTGGAAACCAGGAAAACGATCACGGTCAATTTCACCACTTCGCCTCCCTATTAAACGCTCAGGGTCAACTGCAAACCAATCCATTTGTCCAAGCTTTTCTGTCAAGCTTTCTGCATCTTCTATTCATCGATCCATCAGTCCATGCTCATCCATTAGCAGGCAACAAGTAAGCAATATAATTTCAGTTTTCTGATATAGCTAGAGATATTAAGTGCGAATAAAATGGTGGAAAGTCACCTCAAACAAACAAAACTAAAACCACATGGTGCACCAGTGTTCTTAACGCAGTATTCTTTCACTTTCTGTGTAATTACAGAAACCATCTGTGGATTGGAGATCTCAATCCGTGTGCCCACAAAGACAAAGCACAAAAGCTATGCAAGTCTACTCTAAGAAAACCAGAAACCTTTTCAAAGCCTTGCTTAGCATGTACAAGTCAAAGAAAAATATTATATAGTACAACAACGAAGAAGCCGTTATTTTATGGTAGGATGTTCTCCAGGAAGAGATTGCCAAGAATGTTTTCTTCTTGATCTAGAAGATAAAATATTTTATACATATTATCATGTAAGCACAGTAATTCTATATAATGCTCATCAAAATCCTAGAAATAGCATTGAGAAAGCAATTAGAGTCTTTTAGGCAAATTTGCATATCCTTTTGTATTCTTCCGTACGACCAGAAATATATAATAACTTAACGAGATATATAAGATCCTCAGCTGAGTATCATATTGACCACTCATCGGTGTCAATATAGATAGTAATCAGTTCATGACAAGACAAATGAGCAGCACATGGAAGCATTTTAAAAAGAAGGGCAACCTTGCTATCACCATGATATAATTCATTAATTTGTGATGCAATCATGCCAGCATATCATAAAGACAGTAACCTTGTGGTGAACACAAGTTTACTTGATATCAAAATGCAAACTACCATTAGTAATTCTTATGTAGAGAACATTTATAATACACGTTTTCTGTACTTAAATAGTAGTGTCCCTTCAAAACATGAAAAAGAAATAAACCTGTCAAAATCATATAAAGCAGGGGAATTCAAAAGCAAATGCAATCCTCGCTACAAGAACAGCCAACATACACACGATCAAACCTCAGGTACAAAGCCTCAAGGTACAAGAGAAGTTGAAACAGGTAATTAGGTGTTACAGTATTTGGGAAGTACAAAAGCAATTGAAAAACATATGCAAACCTAATCCCCGTTATCAAAAACATCAAAGATCCTCGCTACAACAAGTCAACAACCACCTAGATACACACGATCAAACCCTCAAGTACAAGCCTTCAAAGAACAAAAGAAGTTAAAAGGGGTGATTATGTGTTAAATACAACAGCAATTGAAAATTTTAAGGACATGTAACCCCATTATTAAAAACTTCAAAACCACAAAAAGTAAGGGACTTCAAAAGCTAAAGCAATCCCCGCTAAAACAACAACCTAAAGACACACAATCAAACACCCAAAGTACAAGCCTCAAAGTACAAGAGCATGTGAAATGGGTGATCAGGTGTTACAGTAGTCGGAAAATACAAAAGCAGTTGAAAATTTTAACATATGTAACCCCATTATTTAAGACGACAAAACCACATAAAGAGGGGAGTTCACAAGCTAGAGCAATCCCCGCTACCCCAACAACCTAGATACATAAGTACAAGCCTCAAAGTACAAAAGATGTTGAAATGAGTGATTAAGTGTTGTAATAGTTGGGAAATACAAGTAGGGGAATTCGAAAGCTAAAGCAATCCCCACTACAACAACAACCTAAATCCACTAGATCAAACCCTCAAGTACAAGCTTCAAAAGTACAAGAGCATTTAAAACGAGTGTTTAGGTGTTCTTGTAGTTGAGGAATACAAAAGCAATTGAAAAGATTATAACATATGTAACCCCATTAAATAAAATGTCGTCAAAGAAAATATGGGTAATCACATTATACTAAAAACATAGAATATTATTAAAAGATATATCAAATCCCCAAAATCAACACAAATAAACAAAAAGTCCCCATATCAAAAACACAATCCTTGCTACAACAACCTAGATACACAAGATCGACCTCAAAATACTAGCTTCAAATTACAAGAAAAGGTGAAAAGCAAGTATTAAAGTAAAACAAATAAAACAATTCTTGCCAAAAAAAAACTTTCTTTATAATAGAACATATATTATTAAATATGGTGTTGGTTCAAATAAAACAAGTATTAAAGTAAAACAAATAAAACAATTCTATTTTCTTAGCTAAAAATCATTGTGCATCGTAAAAATTTTCGTGCATCAATATATATACTTGTGCTATATGAATATCTGTGCATCAATTTTATAATGATCCAATGATCAAGATCTTATCTTATTTGTTTTACTTTAATACTTGTTTTATGATAACCAACCCCAAATAAATATATATAACACAACCATCACAAAAGAAAATGACAAGTAAAAAAACACAAGAATTTATGCCCAAAACATTTAACAGGGAGCAGTGATGTTTGCTACTCATATTATTATCATGTTAAAACCTATTTAGAATTATCAATAAAAATCCTTACAAGTAATAATGCAAAAGTAAAAATATATAAATTGTAGACAAACCCTAGGCGGATGATCACAGACATATTAACCAAAAAAAAAAGAAAAAAAGAAGAAGATTAACAAAAGCAGAAGAAATAATCAGATGTTTTAAAGATAAATAATATTTGGGGGGCGTACCTGATGATTCTCAACAGAAGAAGATGTTTAATGAGTAGAAAAGGATTGTGATTTTTGAAACGTAAAGAAGAGGCTGTTATGGCGGTGCGTTTCAAATAAACCACAATAGTAATAGAAAACGGAAAATTGCATATATGTCATTGAGAAATTTCAAAATATCATATATGCCCAGTTAAATTTTGAAATATTAAAAATACCATTAATAAGCTATCATGACGAAGGTGGAGCAAGCAAAAATGATGAGTCTGCAGATAACTTTGATAACCATAACGAGACCGCAAAATTGCGGGGGCTAATGAGATCTCAAATTTTAGTTATATAAATGTTTCAAACACAATGCTACACAATGTTTATTTCTGCTATAACCCTTTATTTCATGGTGGGGTTGTTTGGTGTGAAAACTGCAATGATAAAGTACTCGCAAGTCGCAACATAATACGTCTCTTAGTCAAATCCAAGATCAAAACTTGGGATGTCATCATTTATTAAGTTTGTATCCTCGAAACCCTTCCTTGTGTCGGTAGAGACATCACGGATGCTAGAGTCAATCTTCATGTTATTACAGGAAATCTGCATGGAAGCAAAACAGTATTCAACAAATTGATAGATCTAGACACAAATTGGAGACTTTTGCAGATAACCAAAATGTTGCGGTGGTAATCAGTCATGCACCATAAACAGGCACCTTGATGGACGCATAAAATGCACTTAAATACGCATCTACTCATATACAAAAAGTTTTGCACAATACGCAAAGGAAAAGACTTCAATATGAAACATTTTAACAACTACCTGAGTGTTACTTTGATCTTTTGTTTCTTTAGCTGGCTCATTGAAGGTTGAAGTAGATGTTTCTGCGAAAGATATGCATTTCTACATCAGAACTTGCTGATGGATATACTGATATGATTTAACATGAAAAAAAAAAACAAAATAACAGACTAAATTGGTTGAGCAAGGGTAATGAAAATATAGTTACCTTTAGACGGCATCACTTCTGGGTGTCCTCCGGCATCAACAGCTTGAGTTTCCTCATTGCAGGATGCCTCTTCGGATCTACTACCGGATTTTTGATGCCCCTCTAGTTGATATAAGATGCCTGATTGAACAAATGCTGAATCCTTCGAAGGATGGATCTCCTCTACGTGTACTTTTTCTACCCTAACACCTTCTTGGGTACTGGGTTTTTTTAAAAAAGCCAAAATTGAATGGGCTGCATAGAAAAAAGACGGCAATTAAACAATCGCATATCTTTGAGGTGAAATTTTTAAGTAAAAGTCAGATAAATATGGGTATGTACATGCTAACCCGAACCCGGAGGTCCACCACTTCTCTTTATACTGTGCTACTAAATTTTATTAGCATAGAATGCTTATAAACAATAGATAATAAAGATACAAAGTTCTTAAAATTATACATTTCAGCCAGACATAAATGGTGTATTACATTACATACCATCACGTAAAGGCTTGTTTTTGCTCATAGTCGTCGACATAACTTTATCTGCGATGGAGTTTCTGACCTTTGTATCAGTATCTTGCAATGATGAAGCTCTTTTTGTAGGTTTTTCTACAAATATAAGACAAACTTAAAAAGGAATTTCATACCCTTAAAACGACAGAAGCTACATTTGCTTTTAGTACTGCACAGTAATAGATTCATTCACTTCAAATAACTACAGTTTGATGATGTACCAGACGAAAATAAAAATACAACAAATAAGATGTGAATCTTAATTCTTAGTCTTACCGTTAGATGGTGGTCTGATAGCTGGGATTCTCTTGCACAAATTGATTTTATCAACATCAATGGTCCTAATCTCTGGGATTCCATTTTCAGATGTTGAAGGTTTTTCTGGACACATCCCTACATTAAGCAGTTAATGGAAGAGAACAATCTCATACATAGTTTCAAGTACTTCAACAAAATAATTATATAGTGGAACCACAAAACCTACCTTCAGAATGCTTCCTTGGCTCGCCAACTTCCACCAAGTAGCTTGTCATGTTGAATGAACTTCCGCTGCTGATGTCTTCTGATAGTTTAAGGTATCTGTGGGATAAAACCAATCCATCGTCCGCTAACAAAGTAGCCTCCTAAAATGTAAAGATGGCCCATCAAAATAATATATATATATATATATATATATATATGTGGGACAAATATGTTCCATGACTTCCATCTTCTCCTAAAAAGAAAATAATTAAACTAATACCAAAGAAATTCAAGTTGATCACAATCTAATTATTATTTCACCACTAAATCTCTTACAGGTTTATAGGACTAAACTTGCTAATCGCACAATAGTAGAGGGAATAAGGTTTTCTGTTTCTGGATACAGTGATACAAGAAAGGGTGAGAAACAAACTAGTGACTTTAAATTAAAATGAAATATTGTTATAAGTGTTACTTCATATCCATAGTAAGTTAGGCTATCTGATAGTTCTGATCATTTAACCAATAACCATACACAAAAAGGGATGTAAACATCTTGTACAATAACAATGAGAAATTTAACCTGCCTCCCTTGTGATCCAGTACTTGCAAGTTTCAAGACGCCATCATGGTACTTCTTGGCCTTTTGGGTTACTTGGGTAGTGTACATGACATCCCACTCTGTTTGTAGGAGAAGAAGATAATCATAACAATGTATGGTGTTAAACTGAAAACAGTCAAAGAGCATAACAGAACGACTTGCTGCATGCATGTAGTCCATATAAGTAACAAAATGAGCCTTGCAGAAGTAAAAGTATGTAGCAGTTAAAAAAAGAAAAAAAAAACGAAAAGAGAAGTAAAGGTATGTTGAATAATAACCTTTGAAATCAGTTTTTGTCGTATATGCACAACTTGCTGTGACAGAAGACTTGGTAGCTTCACATTTCTTGAGATCTGAATTCAAATAGTTTGACATAAGTGAAACAGCAATTCAATGGGACACACTATTATTATCAACCACCAAAAATGCAACAAACTCTATCAGCGTGTATCTATATTGGACATGCCATGCAACCGAGTGAAAGTAATGCAAAAATACTTCAAGACTGGAGTAACAGCTATTTTGATGTTCCAGAAACTGGTAAGTTATACTATTACTCCAATGGGCAATTCACTCCTAGAAGATTAATCACGTTTCATTGAGGTCAGTTCTAATTCAAGGATAGATGAACTAACCGGCAAGGTGCTCCTTGTCTTTATTCTGTGTATAGCAATTACTTCTGTCAACACTGGTATCTTTGACAGGTTTATTGTCTTTTAGTTCTAAAACATCCACTAAATGACCATCAAATCTCACAGATTCGCCAGCGCTAATAACTTCATCTTTTCTAAGAAATTTGCTGTCCAAGAGATTCCTCGTTTCATCATACAGCACTGCCTGAGGAAAAATGAATAGCGATGGGAAATTTATATGGCTATAGTGCTTTACATGTAATGTGTCGAAATTTTAACCTGTCTCCCACACAATCCAGAAATTGCAACTCTCATAATTCCATCATGATACTTCTTGGCTTTTTGCGTTAACTGAGTAGTGTACAAGACCTCCCACTCTAAAAAGAAAAATAAAGAAAAGAAGATGAAATCAGCAAGGTGATAGCAATAAGAAACTATCCCACAAAGAGTTAGAAATTCAAGTAATATTTGAGTAGATCATTTGTGCCTGATATTTTCAGTTGAATATCTGCGATAATAACCTGTTGAATCAGATTTCTTTGTTTCTTGAACACTGGGTGAAGAAGAATACTTGTTGACCTCACGTCTCTTGAACTCTGGTATCATGAAGCTTAAAGTAAGGACAATGGTGCGTACTATCATTACAAGATAAGCTATTTGTGTAAGTAGCCAAGCAGGATCTTAGGTAAGCCACTTGACTAAGCCCACCTGAGTGTATGTAATAGATTTACGCCAATCAATTGGGTTTGCCTGGGGGTGGTTATCAACAATAAAAAAAACAAAGGTTTTTGGTGTCAAACTGAGATTATACCTCACAGATTACTGGTCCACGTTTAAACTGGCTTAGAGTTCAAGTAAAATCACACTTTGAAACTAAATAGCAATGCTGCTCGTAAACTTTGTTTTTGTTTTATTAGTAAAACATTTTGGTACTCTGTATACTCCTTTGAATATTGTTCAGACAGTTCTTCATGTCTGATGAAAACTGATATTAGCCACATAGTATAATTTATTAATTTACAGCTACTTTGAGTAAATAGCCATATATTCAAGGATACATGCTAAGAAAATATTGATTATCAAAGTGGGTAGATGGAGAAGATACATTGTATGTTTATGAATTTAATATAAACTAACCTCTAATCATTTTATGTGATGGACTCAGATTGATCGATGACGTTTTACTATTATGCAAGCCACGCTTCCTGGTTTCTAAGCAAGAAAAGAAGAGCATAGAGATGTGTGAAATTTACAAGCTAAACATCAGAATAAAGAAACGGTTATTATGTAACAAAATGATTATATGCACACAATAGCAACATACTTTCTGCAAATGTGAAATTGGCCTAGCGTACATTTCTGTTGTGTGCATTTAACCTTTCAACTTACTACTGTTGAGTGTGACATCCCCATCAGCCATAGTTTTGTCTCTTTGAAGAATTGGGTTTGGAATGGGCTTACTTTCTCCATGAAGATCACCAATATCAACAAGATAAGAACCAAGTGTTAATGTTTCACCTGACCTAACAGCATCATCATCGAGTTTCACAATTTTGCTATCCAAGAGCTTTTCACAGTCATCATATAACTTAACCTGTCAAAAGATTTATAATCATGAAAAAAAGGACACTGATGTTTAGATATAAAGTAATTCCTCAGATGAGGATGTTCTAGAGTGCATATTTTTAAGAGCTGAAAACAGCACTCACCTGACTAGAAGATAAGTATGTTTTTCCCCATAAATATACAAAATGCACCTAATAGCCAAACACTGAAAGCTACGTTTTGGTTTTCAGAAAACGCAATAAGCTATATGCAATATGCACTTCCAAACACCCTCTTAATATCACCCAAAGGCAACCACTCATATACTTTTTCTTTCACGTCTTCCTTATCAAAAGATATTAAATTACAAAGAATCTGCTTTGTGGTAGCAGAACAATATCAGTAGTTTTGAATGATTATTAGAGAATACTTCTAACACTAAAGGTATTAAATTTTAAAGAATCTGATATGCAAAGGTAGTTACAAGCTTTGGCTTATATGAAACATAGAAAGATTCTGAATGCACACACTCGCACAAAGGACAGTTTATTAAAAAAAAAAAGGTGTCTCTCCATAGATTTATTCATTAACACCATAGTGTCAATGCATATTGGCACTTTTGATTCGAACAATCAACCAAAGGTCCAAAATGCACGACCGGAATTGCCGGACTCAATGTAAAGCATATAAAGTATCACTCTAAGAGGCTGTTTGGTTCACAGAATTTGTGAGAATTTGGTGGAATGGAATTTATAATTTCCTATGTTAACCTAACATGACATGGAAGAAAATTCAAATTTCATTCCACCAAATTCCCATACATTTTGGGAACCAAACAGCCCCTAAGTACATTAAAACATGAGTACTCATACGTATTTAGCATATGAAGCACAAACATAAAACTAGCCATATCATACAATATTATCGTAGCTTTGAGATTCCAAAATCAGCAATGAAACATTCGCTCGTGTAGTCCTGTTATTGTTAAAGAACAACACTAAAAGGAGGTAAGGCTAATTTTTATCGAACTACACATTTCCATCGTCTGAAAAATGAACACATTTCTATAAAATATAACAGTTCAAAATCTCTCAACATCAACATACATATAAACACACACACATGAACAGATATATAAAAGTTTACTATTTCGGCATCCACACCACTCGTATTTGTAAAACTAATCAATGCGGTGATGCTCAAACCAGCTACAAATATATATATTCCTATATATGTTTAATAAACTATTTACGTATGTTGATTGTCGTTGACTATATCATGTCATCAGTTTAGCTATTACAGATAACATGTATGGGTACAAAGTCAAACTAAAGTCAAAATGCATATAGTAATAAAATTGAAGACAGCATGTTTGACTACAAAGTCAAAAGTATAAAGTCAAAATTCAGGAAACGATATAAAACTGAATTCGAAACCTAATAAAAAATGACGGAAATCAAACAGACCTATATATATATATATATATATATATATATGTATATACAAACGAAATGAAATGAAATGAAAGGAACCTTGTGAGTGGATGAGTAGAGATGTAAGAATCCGTCCTGATAAACTTTGCGCTTCTGTTTAATGTGCTTCGTGTAGGTCACCGACCATCTGCGCACGTCATCATCGTCATCTGCCATTCTTCTTGTTCCGTTACTCTGTTTTTTATTATTGAATTGAAATGCAATAACTGTGTTTGTAGTATTTTTGAAATTCTAGACTGAAAGCCTCTTTTTTTAAATTTTTTGTGATGGCGGGAAGTGATTAAAACCAACAAATTATAGGTGAAATTGATATCTAAATTAGACTAAGAGCTATGGGCAACTTGGGCGAGGGGCGTCTTACGCTATGTGACGCCTAGTCAGTACCCAAGTTGCCATCAAAAAATGGGGGAGTGAGGCAACTTGAAGAGCGGGGGATTTGTGAAATGTGACAAGCTTTTGTTTGTCTTTTTTTTTCCCTTTTAAACTTTAATTATAGAGTAAATTGTAATTTTGGTCCTTGAGTTATTACCACATTTGCAACTATAGTCCATTTCACTTATTTTTTTGCTGGTGGTCCAAAATTCGTGTTTTCGTTGCAACTGTGGTCCAA
>JAOEHQ010044455.1:0-11993 GCA_025447715.1 Asclepias incarnata
ATCGTGTGTTATCTCAACCGGGTTGAACGGGCCAAGAGCCCAAAGTTTTTGATCATCTTGATAATCTTCTTTTTCGATTAGATCAATGAATTTGCCTTCAATAACCCTACTTGCATCAAAAATTGTACCTATAAAGTTTTTGTAAAACCCGTCACGATAAAATATAACTAAAAAACAAATACTATCAAACAGACCTCAAAAGTATATACACAAAGATTATACTGTAGTATATAAAAATAGATATACCAGATGAAAACTTCTTATAAGATACATCTGTTGAAGCAATAAATTGCCAAGCATCCATAGTATAACAATCATCATTAGAAGGAACTTCTTTTAATAACAACTCGAGTTCTTCGTCAAGTTTAAGCTTGCCAGCTGATGATTCATTCCTGTAGCAAAAGGAAGCAAAAGCCGAGCAACAAGAAAACATATAAGCTTCAACATTATCTAGCAACTTGACATCTTGAACCACAGGACCCATGAGGTAATCATGGATCACAACAACCCTTTTCGCGCCATGCGAAAGGGTTGATAGTAACTCATTAAAAGGTTGTCTTAAATGCATGGAAGATTGGAAAGCTGGGATTAGTTGTGTCGGATATTTGGTAGTGGCATTTGGGTCGGGTTGTGGGGATGGAAAGTGTGGTGTTGGGTAGGGGTGGAAATGGATCGTGGGAATGGAAAGCGGCATTCGAGTGGTGGCTTGACGGCCATGGGTGGTGGTGGTGATGACGTGGATAGGGAGGTTGTAGGTGGTGGTAATGAGACGGCTTAGGTGGAGAAGCTGGTTGAGATGGCCTTGTGCCGGAAAAGGGACCATTAGTATTACTGTGTTGTTGTTATTATTGGTTTGTTGTGATTCTATGATTGTCATGTTGGAGAGTATTTTGGTTTGAGTGAAGACAAGATTTTGTAGCTGTTTAATTTCTTGTAGATGGTAGTGCGAATGGGCTTGAAAAGTGTGGTTAATACTTAATATAGAGATTTGGAAAGTCGTATGTAATTTTTTTTTTTACAATGATGCTTTCCCAGTCACTTTTTGTCTTTAAAGAATGTCATTGTGCTTTTAACTTTTTATTAAAGAATGTCATTGTGCCGACGAACTTGTTTTTTGGAATAAATAAATGGAAGAGTATACAATGGAAGGATTGGATGCACTTATCTTGTTTCAGCGCTATCTATTTAGTATTCACCTATGCGTTGCGTATATTTTGTTTGATTTAATAAAACTTACCTTTCAAAAATAAAAATTTTATTAAAGATTTTTATTATGAGAACCCTTAAACTAATAAATTATTACATGTTTAATTAGTAGTATTTTAGATATTAAACACTCAATCGCTAAATTTCCTAACAATAAATAATTTATCGATCGATAAATTTATGTCCGGAGTCGAAGTTGTGATTGGTATTGAAATTGGTAGCTAGCTTGAGCCCCGTTTGTTTTTTTAAAAAGTTTTTGTCTGAATCTGAATACCGTTTCTCAGTTTCTGAATGTTAAGAGGTAGTTCAAATGTCTGGAATCTAAATCAATAAAACTGTTTGTTTTCTAAAAACATTTGAATACTTATAAACATTTATTTTTTCATTTTATTTATTAAATTATCATTGTCAATATTAATAAATTATTAACTTGTGAAGTATAGAAGTTAAATAACCTTGAGTAATCTAAATAGTGTAGGCGTGTAGCACCAAATTTGGTGTAAAATGGTTGATTCGATAGTATTGTACCAAATTTTTACATCATTTTAATGTTTTGATGCATACATTAGAAATGACTTTGTGAAAGAAAAAAAAAATCATTCAAGAAGACATTGGAGTAAACGATCACAAAGTAAACAAAGACCATTGAAGCAAACATTGGACTAAACGATCACAAAGTAGAAGAAAAGGGTGACGGTCAAACCAATAATGATGGGTAATAATTCTACACAATTTTTTTTTAAATATATATACAAAAATATATGTGTCATACAGTTGTACTGTATAACTATATGATTGATGAAGCAAAAGATCTACTTCACGCCAGACCAGAGGTGGTCCGGTTCTTCTATACTGATATTTGATGGATCAAGGATGAATTGCACATAATGGAACAAACACACAATACGTAAGAAGGGCCGAATGAGGCGGTTCCCAACTAGTAACTCTACCTTCTTAAGAGGAGGAATTGTACGCAACGGTTTAATTGGAACCAAACCCCTGATGAGGAGTATTTTGGGGAGCAATGCTTTAGAGTGGGGTACTAGTGAGAGTTATGGAGAGAGTTGTGGTGAAGAGAGTGTGTTGAATGTTTACTAAGGTTGGCCTTTTAGGATGAAAGGGATAATAGTCTGCTCCCTTTGAGGGCTCATATTATCCTTCATATTATTGAGAGGGCTTAAGTGCACCTCATGGTCCATTGGTCCATGAGATACCTCCTTGCCCATTACGTTTATCTCATTCCAATGATATTAGCTGGACTTTGGTACAGTTGTTATACACATGGTGATCTTCTGGTTCATAGGCTCAACCCTTGTTTTGAATACTAATGGATCCGTTAATTTTGGAACAATGATGTAAAAAATTCTTGATTTAGGGACCCCCATTGCTAATGAACTTGAAAAGGGACCCACATTGCTAAAAACGTACATACAAACCACAGAGACCAATCTTGTAATTAACTCTTTTTTTTTACAGGTGACTTTCGAATAGAAACAAACCCATCACCGTCAAATGATGAGGTCCTAACTCGATAATTCTAGTTATATGAATTTTGTTCATAGACCATTAATTTGAGACGGGGAGTATTTATTTAAAGATGAGAGTTTAAGTTTAATAAATACAACACAACATGCATATTGCATATACGATTTTCTTTGTGCGACCTACAAACATGTAACGTGTTCTTCATAATTTGCAGTGTTTTCTTCTTGTCTAAGCTTGCTTATTATTTTCTCTGAGGATGAATATTAGTCATATGGTTCAAACATCATACTTTAATTCATAATAGATAGATGTCTTGATCATAGATGGCTTTAAAAACGGATACGAAGACTAAGTCATTGGTCATGCCGTGATTGTTTTTCTACTTCTAGTTAAATGATAGCCACACAAGACCTTCACCTGAGTAGCGGATCCAGGATCAAATATTACGAGTTTCACAAAATATATAAACCGGGTTTGTTTTTCACTTGGACCTAGTGCATTTTAAAAAAAATAAAATAAAATAAAATAAAATTTAAAGAATTTTACACTAGGTGATTAAAATTTATGTGGTTCACATACATTCTCGGACCGTAATAGGAGTCAACGTCAATTTAGTTGAATCCAGATAATTATACTTTAATGATAATGTATCACATTATTCCATATATTAATTAGTGATCGCTTTCAAAGTTATCATAAAAAAAATTGTTTTTTTTAGAAATTTATAAGGCTTATTACTTCTAGTATTCACATACTTTTCTTATTATTATTTTTATCCTTTCGAACTATCAAACTTGTCCAATTTAGTTGTTAAAAGATGATGTTGTGTTATTTTTCAGTAATTGTACGATGGCTTTTTGTAAAAAGAAGTTATGGTTTCAAAAAGACACGAAACACGATCATATAAAATTATTAATTATGTATAATATAAAATGTTTTTGAATAAAAAGTTGAATGGAAATTGAAACTTAGTCAAAAAGAGTAACGGAATTTCAAAACTTACAAAATAACAAGACAAAATTTCTATCATGTTTGGTTCTTTTCGTATGTTCAATGATCCATCAACCTATAAGTTGTAAGTTCAAGTTTCGTGATTGTCAATTTGTAAATATGTGTATATTTTGTGTAGTTGTGTTTCTATACAACATAATAATATGGTTAACTTTTTGCCTGGCCGTGCGGTGTCTGAGGCTGCACAACGTAAACGTGATGCTGTGACCCTACTGAAACGTATCCGACAGCTCTCTGTGACTCAAGACATTGGAGCGCGTGCTGCTGCTCATATATTTAGTAGGATTAGTTTTGCTATAGCTAGAGGTGTGGGTGCCCAGATAGTATCTCGGCTTTCCACTAATTTCTTGTAAATCCTACAATTTTTCTAATAGAAGTGATGTTTTATAATAATAATAATAATAATAATAATAATGCATCTTCGTATTTGGCAACTTTAGTCAAATCCTCTACATGAAAATTTGTCTCGGTAGCATACTTTATAATAGGACTAGATTTAGACCCCGTGTTAACACACGGACACCAACCATTGGGGTGTTAGCCCAGTGGTCAGAAGGTTTTCCCTTAGGGGTTTTCTACTGGGGGGTCTCATGTTCGAATCCTGCCACATGCAAATGTGGTGAGGGGGCTTTAGCAATGCTATACCCATCTAACACATGAGGAGCAAACCCTTTAGGGCATTGCCAGGGGTCGAACCAGCGTGGGCGCTCTCACGTGGGAAGAGTTAGTCATTTATCCGCTGCTGCCTTACAAAAAAAACACACGGACACCACAAGTTAAAATTATAAAACATTCAATCATTTTCATATTAATGATTCCCATATAGTAATAATGATCTGAAGTAAATTTTAAAACTTTGTTATACATACGATGCTGAGAATAACAATATATTAATATTCTTATGCATTATCATTATTATGTATCAAATATAAAATCCAACAATGAGACCGAATTTAAGACATGAACTGATGAACTTTGTTTATACATCATTAACACAAACAAATAAAAAAACCATTACATTAAAAAAAAGTACATTACCAAAATATATAAAGATGCATCCATGAGATTTTTTTATATGTTCTACGAAATATACAGAGATCTTCAAGTTTGTATATCATCTTCTAGTATAATTATTATATCTTTTGATCATGAGGTTTTATGAAGTTTTGAAAAATCCTTTATGCAATTTATAGAAAAAGAAGAAGTTGTTATATTAAAATTATCAAATATTTAAGGGATGTAAAATAAATATTAAGGACCTTTATGCAATTAATAAAAAATTAAGATGATGTGGACATGTTAATTGACTTCTATTTAATTAATTGGAAAAAAAAGTAATGTTCATTTAATAGAGAGAAAGATATGTTCAAAAAAAATAAAAATAATAAGGGGAGGCGGAGTGGAGGTCGGGTAGCCGGCGGGTACCCCCCACACCGGCGGTGACACCGCCCCAGCCCCGGCGGACTTCTTTGGGAGGCATGGTCAACGGGTTTAAAGCCCGGTGTGCAACCTTGCCATGTGACCGTTAGGAGTGCTGAAGGTGTAAAAAAAACTATTTTGGTTACAAGCCGTTTATGACCGTTAGAAGGACTAAAAATGTATAAAAAAAATGACTGTTAGGAGCCGTTAAAGGGCTGGAAATGTAAAAAAAAAAAAAAATTCCTTTTCTTTTTTCATCTATAAATACTTACTTTTTTACCAAACCAAATCACACAAACTCTTCCTTTTCATTTACATCTTTTATATTATCAATTTTAAACCACCATGGATCCAAGAAAGCTAAAAAGGGTTGCTAGCGGAGTTAAAACCGGCGGTGGACGGGGACTCGACATCAAACCGGCCGGCCCCAACCTCAAACGCATGTTTTTAATAAATTGTTTAGTTTAAATTGTTACTAATGAAATGTTATGTGTTTTAGTTAAATTGTTTAGTTTAATAGTTTAGAGGGAAAAAATAAAAAAATTTGGGAGGACTGGAATCTCATGGGCGTCACTGAAATTGGTTGGGAGGGCTAGTTGAGAGGACCGAAAGGTTGAAATGAGTGGGCAGAATCATATTGGTGGGATTTGGAAGGGTTGAAGGATTCAACCACATGACTCCTTGTACCCTAATATTAATATTAATAGTCGAAATCATTAAGCAAGATCTTAATTAGAAACCATTATTTTAAACCCAACTACAAACCAAACAACATTTTATTAACAATCATATTCACCCCTAAAACATTATTATATAAAAACACTTAAAATAAATTTAATTCAATTATTCTAAACAATTTGTTAATTTTGCATATTTTACACATAGCTATAATCGAACAAACTTTGTGACACTCCTCTGCCGCCTAACATCCCTCTTTATTAACACTACTTCCCACCTTTGTTATTTACATCTCTAACTTGATCACATCATCATATCATCATGTATATAACAACCTGACTGATCCACATTATTCGAACACAGCTTGGACAACATGGAAGTTCCTGCAAACGACGGGCATTTCCTATCGACTCGGGTACGTTTAATTTATTTTATTTTTAATACACAAGGTTTGTATTGATGAACTTAAACTTTTAAGGGCCACCCTACTCTTGTTTCTTCAATTTTATTAAGTAAAAATCGTTAATTTGCAGCGTGCGGAAGGACATGCGTCATTGTCCTTGATCAATGACGCGATCAAGGATAAGCTAGATGTGAATCGGTTTCTTGCTACTTCAAACTCACTCAACATTGCAGACTTGGGAAATTCAGTTGGATTCATAGTAGTTAAAAACATCGTGGAGTCTATGAAACGGAAAATACCAGAAAACAAACAAGACAAGGTTCAGTTTCAAGTGTTCTTCAATGACCACATGCGTAATTGTTTTGACACACTCTTCAAGTCACTACCACCAAACCGGGAATATTTTGCAGCCGGGGTACCTGGTTCTATCCATGGCGGGTTGTTTCCAAAGGGCACACTTCATTTTGTGAACTCATCGTATGCTCTTCACTGGCTATCTAGCATTCCTCACGAGTTGATTGATAAGAAATCACCCGCGTTTAATAAGGGGAAGATTTTTTACACGAATTCATGTAATGAAGTAGTTAAAGCTTATTCAAAGCAATTTTCTAAAGATATGGAAGTGTTCCTGACTGCCAGGGCTGAAGAGCTCGTGCCGGGTGGTCTCATGACGCTTCTAGTTCCTTGTTTTGAGGACAAGAAGTATCCTCTTGTTGAAGTTGTCGATCTTTTAGGTGATTGCCTCTTGGACATGGTAAACCAGGTAATATATACGTGTGTGTGCCTATATATAGAGAGGCTGGTTATTGTAAAACAAGTATTAAAATAAAACAAGTAGGATAAAATCTTGACCATTAGATCATGATAAAACTGATGCACGAAGATTTTTATGATGCACATCGATTTTCAGTTAGAAGAAAATGATTATTTTATTTGTTTTACTTTAATACTTGTTTTATTTGAACCAAAACCTATATATATATATATACTGTATAATTCAAAAAATTTATAGAGTTGGTGTTTCATATATATATCAAACATTACTTTTAAATTTTTATGCATATGATAATGTATCAGTAATAGTCCATTTACTCATTAAACCAATATAAGTATCAAGGTATGACTATTCTAGGTTATCATACATCACTAAACTCTACTTTTACAGTTTTACATCTTGTTCTTACGTGGGGTATACACTTCTATCATACATGTCGTGTAAGCTCGATGATTTTATTCAAACATCCATACATATATAAGATAATATAATATTACAAAAGCATACCTTTTAGGTGTGTGATTTCACTCCGGCAAGCTCGAAGAAGCAGTGTTATGTCAAGAATAACATAATAACATAATAAATTAAACGAGAGAGTGTGTGTGTGTGAGAAATTTTAAATAAATGACTACATAAACCATCATTGACTTGAAATTTATGTAGTCATTTAAATAAACGACTACTCTCTCTTTCTTCCATGATGGTTTATGTAGTCGTTTTGTGATACTGATTGGAAGAGAGAGTGTGTGTGTGAAAGGTGGTTCCTTCACGTATGAAAAACTTAAAAGAAAACAAGATTATATATAATTGTTAAAAAAGAAATTTAAAAATTGACTAACTTTTATTGATTAAAAACTAGAGTAACTAATATTTAAAAATCCATAAAGTAGTATACATTTTTGTTGTTCTATTTTCTCTAAATTGAACAAACCAACTACTTTATTTTGTAAACGACTAAATCAAAATATGGGATTATTTTGAAAAGTTTTTGGATACTTAATGCATTATGAGAAATATCCATAAGAGTTGGGGGGTAATAGTGAACATGATAAAATGTGTATATGTGTGTAAAATAGGCATAGCTCGCGGTGGTTTAGTGCGTGTATACAATACGGAGTAGCAAGTAATGAACGTGAAATTCGGAGGTAAGCAGCCGACGGGTACACCGTCGATGGCATGGTCAACGATCGTCGTCGTCGTTTCACTGCTCTCCGGCGCGTCTGTTGTTCATAACATCTTCAAGCCTGATTTGGTTTATCTTCTACCTCGCTTTCGCATATAATTTATTTTATGTTGCATATGAACTGTTTGATGAAATGTCTGAACGAGATAACACAATGTAATGTGTGAGCTATTAAATGTTGTGTTCTGTTGGGTATGTTTTTACATTTTAAGTGTTTTAAAATTAGTTCACACTTGTTTATATGTTCCTATATGTTTGATCTGCAGACGCTACCGCCGATCGATAGTGATAAGATGCAGCAGCCTGATAAAGAATGAACGTTTCAATTCGAGCATTTGTGATTTCTGAAAGCGTGTATCTCTTATTGAACTGTAATAATTTTATGTTGTTTCCGCTATTGTTGGTGAACTGTGGTTTCTTCAAATGCTTTGTGTTTGAATCTTGAATCATAGTTTCAAATTTATAGTTTGTTTGTGGCATCCTGCATCTTTACATTCGTATGCTGTATGAGTTATTAAAAATTTTAAAGCCCTCTTTCATTATATCAAAACGTGTTATGAATAGAGGTGGAGCCAAGAATTTAGAATAAGGGGGACCGAATCTTATTGTAAGATCGTAACAATAATATTGTATCACAATCTCCCAATATAACAAAGGTTTTGGTGATGATACCTTTCTATCAAGGACTTGTATCGACATGTGCTACGTGATTAGAGGAGGCCCAATTACAAAATCTGTTCAAAGGTTTCTAACTAGGCTGATCCTCCAAAGGAGAAACTGGACGGTTAGGGGGGCCAAGCACCAGCTGGCCCCCCAGCTGGCTCCGCTACTGGCTATGAGGTAAGTCGTTTAATTGGTTGAAATGAGTAATTTGAGTTTAAGGTAGATATAATGTCTTTTGGGTAAACTGTTGATAGAATTTTGCTGAAGCTTGGTTTGTGTTTATCCTCTTGATACTAAGTTACTAACCAGGGTAACACCCGTCATAGAAAAACTGTTTTTCACTAGAAATTTTTTTCTGATTGTAAGGCGTAAACCTTATTAATCTTTTTTCAGTATCGCAAGGAAGACGACTCATGTAAAAGGGTTGATATAGTTTTTGCATGCTCTTTGTAGAGTAACACCCATCATAGAAAAACTGTTTTTCAGTAGAAATTTTTTGATAATTGTAAGTCGTAAACCTTATTAATTCTTCGTCAGTATCGCAAGGAAGATGACTCGTGTAAAAGGATTGATATATTTTTCTGCATGCTCTTTGTAAATCAATGCCAACCCTCGAAATGTATTTTTAACGAGCATGTTTCAGTTTTGAACTCCAACAAATTAGGGGCATCATTAACAATTGATATTAACATCCAACTCGATATATTTGATTTACCCTAGTTGATCAGTGTTCTTTTAGGAAAGTGTTATGTTAGATTATATGATCTTTATGTGTGTCATAGTGCTGGAAATCATAGTGGTTGCTAAAGTTTCACCGCGTTATGTAACACGAAGATGGTTTTTTTGTAGGGTTACTAAGTCAAAAAGACACACACCATGTGTATAGAAATTAGCTCTATGGTACCAAGATAGAACATCACTTACCAATCAAAAAAAGTTTATGAAAAACTCAAAAAAGCTGCAATAGGGCCTATATTCGAAGAGTAATGATACATATGACTAACTGGTAGCGTATAAACATGTCTAAAAATTTATTGCTGACACATGACATGATGAGCGGCTACGATTTAAAGAAAGAAATTACATAAAGCCATTGTTTTTCTTTCTTTGAAACTTAATCATTGTTCATGTTATGTGTCAGCATCAAATTTTTAGGTATAGTTATAGGCTTATCAAATTAGTCATATTTATCATTTTTCATTCTCGAATAGTTTATTGGTGCTGGTATAAGATATCTTTCTGACTTTCTGTTATGTCTAGGGAAACTTGGGATATTAGATATGAATAATTCAAGTGAAATATTGGAGCAGAAATTTAAAGTTTTGGTTGAACTTTGATAATTGCTATAATGATAAGGTGTGTGTTAAATTTACAACAACTTCTGTAGTGATTCTGCATTTTTTTCACAAAACTAAATTCCACTTGAAAAACTTAAGGTGCAGCCATATAGTGAAGCAAGATAGCATTTTTTTTTCTTTTTCATTTTAACAAGTAGTAAAATGGATTTGAAAAAGGGTAAATCGAAGGGAGTAGTAAAATGGATTTGGTGCTAATTTATCACCAAAAAGTTCAATTGTAAGCACTTAATTGTCATTGTATCACTCACACATTCTTAGATCGCCGATTCTTTCTGTGTTCACGAGCTATAATGCCTAAGCTTCTTCATGCATACTTTCTTGTACGTGTTGATGACAACTTCCCCGTGAATCAAGATAGAATTCAAAACTAGACATGCTATCCAACTGATTCAAACTTATTCCTTGTACTGTTTGTCTCTGTGCACCCTTTTAGCTATGCAACCTCAGCCCTTTCAAATGTATTTCGAAACTGTGTTTATTATTGGGCATTGGCTTTCTATGTGCCCATTAGTATCCAAATGAAGATTGGATTCGGTTTGGGCCGATTATGCTAGTAGCAAGTCAATATTATACTGAGAAAGCTTCGGAGCCCAAATGAGAATGGAAGGTACCGAATTCCTCGTGGGTTTTTTAATTAATTCTGTAATTTGTGTAAGTTGAACAACTGATTGGGCCTTGATAACCATCGTCCCCTCAAAAAGGTACTTTGTTGCTCTTTGCAAGTTGCAGAATAAAAAAGCTCACATTTTTCGACTGGATGGTATATTTTTGTGCTATGAAAAGATGCCGGTATATGATGTCAACTTCTAAAATAAACCATGTCCTTATTTTTGCATTGTCTATTACCTCCAAATGACCAATAGCATTTCCTTTCTGTAACAATGAAAACCACAAAAAACCCTGTATCGACCCATTTACATACAAACTGGGCGATTCTGGTTATATTTATCACCAACGGATCAATGAGTTAATTACTGCAGATGGGTAATACTGCAGTGCCCCCATTTCTCTAAACAACTGCATGTACAAGTCTAGTCTTGTTATTACTGGTTTTAGAATTGAACCAAGATTTAGGTTATGTTATGAGTTCATGCTCAATTACTCATTGACGTATTCTAAGCTTTCGTTCCTTTGCTTCTGATGAATATGTAAAGTATACTACATATCTGATGAACTTATGCACCTTGTAAGCTCTACTACAAAATGTAATAACCACAACTATGAGCTTACATTATCGTCCTTTTTTTTGGTAAGATTTAATTCTTCATTTTGCAGAACCTTGAAATGTTGGACATAGCATTAACAGAATCTGTAGAGCTTTCACTTTCCTATGCCTTCTTTATAAATATTTTCATTTTCTGTTTAATAGTTTAACAACGGGCATTATCCTAGCGGTATGGTACCCTTACAAGAAAGAGGTCGTGGATTCAAGCCCCGGAAACAAGCATCTAAATATTTGTGTTTCAAATAAAGGAAATAAAATTTTTTATCTGATTATCGTTTGTGATATTGGGAAATCTTATATATAGTTTGAAATTTTATTTCGCCACCAAACTCTGATCAAGCAATGCTCCTGCCCATCCTTCTCTGTTTTTTTTTTGTTTTTTTTTTTTTTCCTAGATAGTTGTTGTGACATCCATCAATTTTCCATATAATAAGTTTTACCCAATTATGCTCGAATATGATTTTTATTGATAAGTTAAGGCAAGGTAAGCTAAGTTAGGGCATGAATACGTGTTTAGGTGTATGTTAAGCTTTCAAACTGATTTTATTACTAATCAGTGATTTAAATGAAGTATTCTGGCAAAATTT
>JAOEHQ010044466.1:0-11992 GCA_025447715.1 Asclepias incarnata
TTTTAGTAATATTTAAGCTGCATTTAACACACTTCGCACACTTCGCATTTTAAAACACTTCCTACAGGAACCCACATCTATATATATATATATATATATATATGTGTGTGTGTGTATATATAGGTGCAATTGGTATCTTGAAATGAAACATCGACAACTTTTATCTATAGATATAATCAGCACCCTTCAACCACTTGGTCATAGATCAAGTGACCACCTGACACTGTGGTGTACGTCATAGATCAACCATTGTGGGGGGAGCCTAACAAAAAATTGGCGTGGGCTCTATCATCGTCTCAGACCGGATTTAATCGACTCCATGTGGTGGTATCCATTTAGGTGCACTTATCTCGATACACTAAAAACCTTGCAGGGTGGTTGTGTAGGTACCAATGCGGTACAAGGGATTAAAGGGTTCATTCCGATTTACTTTTTTTTTTTTTTAATTAGTACCCTTCTTCCACCTAGCTATAATGATTCTTCTGTCTCTTCTACCGATTGAAGAGTCAGCTATAACAACTAGTATCCTCTCCAAGGAATGGAGGGAGATACAGATGGACCAGAATTCCTATACTTGAGTTCAAGACGTACACTCATTAATTTTGCGGTATTTACAGGATCCTCGTTTTGCGCCAAGTCCCCATAAGTGACTTCTCTATATCCATGGATATCGATGAAACCTGTGTAGAATTAGATCCCATACTAGGCAATCTGTCAAGAAACCATGCTCTCAAGAAGCTCAAACTTAAGTTGCTTGATGATCTATTTTATAAGTTACCCATATCTTTCTTCTCGTTTCATGAGTTGACACACCCGTATCTTGCACAATGTGATCTTAAGCATCAAGTGCCATTGATTAGGTTTGGTAGGCTCACAACCTTGCCTTATTCTTAAAGGATGTATGCATCACCAAATAAGTCTTATCAACTTGTCAATTACTCAAGACCTTCACTCTGGTTCTCAGTGTGCTTTCATATCTAAACTGAATGTATTATGTTGCTGCAGCTTTTACACAAGAACGTATTATTTGTGATGACAATTACACTTACAATGCATACCTGTTAGTGAGAATCTGACGAGCTGGAGTTTTATCCTTGATTTAAGTTTTGTTATTTTGTTTTTCACATAATATATAATTACTTCAACTGGATAATGTGAATTTAAACTTGGATTCTTAATCTTTGTTTATATGCTTCTAGCATTTTGTTCTTGACTCGGTTTGTCAAGAGATTCCAACCTCGCTAATCCACCTCAAACACTATTCTATGGACTAAAACTGCCAGTTGTATCTCGATGGGTTGCTTTTTTGATCGGATGCTCCCGGAGAAAGGTATACAACGCAAGTGATATTTGTTTTGTCAAATAAATCTGACCACAAGAGTAGTGATGGTTGGTGTAGATGATTTTGTGATGAGATATAGTGTGTTGTAGCAAAAACTTATTCGAGTAATTGGCTGAAAGAGTTGAAGTTGAGGTTGATTTGGAGTTTGTTAGGTTTATGTTGGGCAGGTCACCCGAGTTGAAGAAGGTGCACCTTACCTAGACTTGGGTTGGGGCATAGACAATGAAACGCTTGAGGATCGAGTTAAAGATCTGTGTTGTGGTAAAAATCATATATAGTCAGTTAGCAATAATAATAATAATATACTTTAGATTGGTGATTATAATTTGCGGAGATGGTGTTAGAGTTGGTATATGAATTTCTTGGTTTGTATTTGGAGTTGATTCAGTTGTTGGATTGGACGGACATATATAAATGGGATGAGAAGAGGCAGCCATATATATATATATATATATTACTCAGTAGGACGAATACAGCTTTTGCTATTGAAATGTTATCAACTTTTGTTTGTTTGTTTGTGCCTGAGATTTTTAGGGTACTAGGAGTGGATACTACCAATTTATCAACCCTTCCAAATTCTGTCAATAAAATTCTGCCAAGTCATTCCAACCCTCTAGCCCTCCCAACCAGCCCTTTCAACCTAATTCACCGACGCTCATTAAATTCTCAGCCCTCTCAAATATAATATATAAAACGGCCCATTAAATTATCCATTTGTAACTTAGGATTCTCCAACACTAAGAAATGTGTGGATTCTTTTTATTATTTTATTGCCAAAAGTTTGAAATTTGTATAGTTTAATAGGGTGGTTGAATTCATTACAATAATATCAAGATTATAAATAATAATTTGTGTAGTATATATTTTACAAAAAGTTAAAGGGTTGTTTTTTTTGTGTGTGTGTGTGCCAAAGTACAAGTATGCAATAATAAATTACTAAATTTCATTCAATGTCTAAAGGAAGAGACCATTGGTAGAAATTATTGCTTTACATGATACTTATATAGTTTTGACTTATGTGGATGCGTTAAATATGGTTTGGTACTTATAAAAAATAATAAAGAAGTCTAGTGGACCATGATGAGTTATGGATATCAATATATCATCAAATCAATGTAAGGATGTGGGCAATTAGGTAATTTTAGGACAAAAGTTTATTGGAATGAATGGCAGTGTTGCAAATTGCAGTTATATGGGGACATCTCTGAAAAAGTATAAGTGTTTTTTAGATGGGAAAATGATCCGTGCAGCTGCACCGCAGCCTCACAACCACCCTCACCACGTGCGTAATATGTATACTTTCCTCATTGGCAGTAGAAATATAAATACTTCCTTTATATGAGCATTGGTGCATTTGAACAACCAATTCATGATTAGATGGAGTGGTACTGCCACCATGTGACCACATGGGCCCACAGATGAAGGCTGCATGTCACAGGTTCAAACCTTGCCAAAGGTAAGTGGAGAAACTATATCTTGTGATCCAAGTGTGAGAATGGTGAGTCACCGGGTATGAGTTGTATGCGGTGTGCGCTCTTGGTACCAAGACAGTACATGGAACCAGAGGGTTGCCACCCATTTACCCTTTTTTTAAGGTGCATTTGAACAACAGAGTGGAGTTTGGTGGTTTGTTTCGTTCTTTGGTTTTCATTTTTTGCCTCTATTTGTAAAAGGCACATGTAACTGGATATTGGTCCACAAGATTGCTTATCTTGTGGTTATAGGTTAGCATTTGAGATATTTGACTATTAGCATGTGTCTAGTTAAACAACAAATAATGATGGCTGTAAAGCTACTGCAAATCCTTATTAGGAAATTTTTGCATGAAGTAAATTACTTAATGAATAAATTGGTACATATTCAGCGTTTTGCTGTGAGACAATAATGCTACTCTGGCTTTATATTGTTTCCAGAAAGAACTACATTTTGACTATTAGGTCAAATCTGTTATTTCCTGAGTTCAAAATTTGTATCAATATGTTACGTCTAGCACAATGTTCTAGCTGGGTAATTGTTTGTTTGCCACAAAGTATGATTTAGTCATCAGCTTTCGTTTTGGACTGTTTAAGAAATTATGTACATTTGTAACTTAAATAATAGTTTGTTTGACTTGAGAAGTCAAAGTCATGTGCTCTTATGCTTAACATAAGTAGTATCATGTCACTAATGGGATTTGAGTATTTCAATTCTGCCAGATCAAGATTATGCATACACTCTACTTTTTTTAATGCTTCCTTGCACATATATAACGAATTTTGGAGTGCATCTCTTTTTGTTCATTAAACGTAGTCCTTTTTTGAGTCTTACTATATGGTATTGGATGAAATGTAAATGTGATACTGGGTCTGTTAAAGGTGTAAAAGATACCTTTATTATATTTCTTACATGTATTTTCTTCCATTTGACAGGATTTGTGCTTGACCCTGAAAAATGCAATCAATTAAGCTTGGAAGAGAAAAGGAAACTTGTTCACCGAATTGCTCATTGGTCAGAAGATGCTCCAAAGATTCTTAGTTCGTTGACCCGTAAAGAGCTTCTTGAAATTATATGTGCAGAATTGGGTAGAGAACGAAAGTATAGTGGCTTCACAAAAGTTAGAATGATAGAACACCTTCTTAAACTAGTATCCAAAAACACCAAAAAGCCAATAGATGAAAACTCGCTAGATTTTTCACCATCAAAGAAGCAAAAACACGAGAGGCCACCTGAACTTCCCAGTACTAATAGCACCACTTTTGAGGATACTAGAAAAGCCCAAACCAAGACTCGAGTTTGTCAAAATCTAGCATGCAAAGCAACTATGTGGCCAAATGATGCTTTTTGCAAGAGATGTTCTTGTTGTATTTGTTATCAGTTTGATGATAATAAGGATCCTAGTTTATGGTTAACATGTGATTGGGATTCGGATTCTTGTAATGAAGGTAACGAGCCGTGTGGCATGTCATGCCATTTGAACTGTGCTGTTAATCACAATAGGGCTGGCATATCAGCCACGGGGTACTACCAGAAGCTGGATGGGGGTTTCTATTGTGTTTCTTGTGGAAAGTTAAATGGACTAATGAGGTAATCTTCTTCTACAAAGTAAAGCTGGCAAAATGGGATGGTTAAAAACGGTTTCAGTTTACCTGAAATACTTTTTGTCTCAATATTTGCATTTTATTTATAAATAATTACTGTTCAAAGATGATCACAAAGTTTATCGAGTTGCCACAATAGAGTTATTTTCAATAAATCTTTTTTGGAGGTTCTACCTGGGTAACTTATGAGCTTTGACAGTTTGACCAATTTGACCTTTTTCCTTTCTAGTTATTTGAATTCTACCTATTTGATCTTTTAGAGATAAAACATAACCAAATAAATCCGTTCATAATCATAAGTAAAAGGATTTACACACTTCACTTTTAGAGGTCAAAGCTATTACTTTGCAGGTTCAATAATTGATATAGATATGTTAAGAATTCAATATCCGTTCTTTTTAGTTTGTAACATTAGTTGAAAAAGCAGAAGGGGTTTTCATTATTTGTCGAAAAAATATGGATTGGCATCAATCTTCGAAATCAGAATCATTCTGTTTGACCTCAAGTCAACTGTTTTCAGAACTTGGAGAAAGCAGCTTTATTTTGCTAATGAAGCCAGACGAGTTGATGCATTGTGTCTACGTGTTTCTCTAAGTCACAAGATTCTTGAAGGGACTGTGAAATATCAGAAACTCTTTAATATAGTTGAATCTGCTGCAAAAATACTCGAAAGTGAAGTGGGACCCATTGGCCTAGCATCAGTGAAGATGGACCGTCGACTTGTTAGCCGGCTGTCGTGTAGCACCGAGGTTCAAAAACTCTGTTCTTTTGCAATTCAAGCTTTTGATTCCTCGTGTTCCAATGAAACCTCAAACCATTTGCAGCCAAACAGAATTCCAAGTACGTGTATCTTTTTATGTTTTATAGCAATTACTTAGGGTTTATAATGAAAAAATGCTACTTTTAATTTAAGATGTCTCATGATATTTTTATGTTTCCTTTTCTGGAAGTTTTCTCCATGCATTCTGTGGAAAAAAAAAAAATGAAGATATTTATCTAGGTCCACATGGTTTTGGTATTTCATTATGGGTATTTAAGGAGGAGTTAAAAATATAGTATATGGGTTTTGGAACTAATTATCTGATTATTGTGACTTGAAGTCGCAAGTATATCTTTGATGTTTGGATAAAACAGATTATGCGTATGATTATACTGGGATTGAATAATTAGTTTAGATATCTATCTATTAATTTATAAATCGGTAATTTTCACCTTAAGCACCCATGTAACTGATATGTATCAAATAGAATTAAACAGAAGATTGAAACAAGAACAGTAGATAACACAAAGAAAGTAATAGTTGTATGATGATAAATACGAGATTCGAGTTCCCGCAACTCCTAAACTGGATTAGAGTTCCAGCCACTCCTAATTGTTCATAAGAACCTCAATAATCAACTAACTAACAATACGGTGGCCATAGGCCTTATTTAACCAAGTTGTCTAACCCTAAACTTGGTGCACAAGAAAATACTTAAATTAAGAAATTAACTAAATTAACTATTGAATAATGACACTTTGCTCCCTTGTACTTTTAGTTCCAGCAGATGCTGCAGATCATATCAGTAACTACAGTTTTCCATTAAATAATCAGTTTTGTTACAGGCGGTAAGAAACTGTTTATTCAAACACTGTAACTGAACAGTTAGAAGAATCTCTTGATTTATAATAAAACGGGAACCTGTCTTAAACTAATGTCCCTGATGAAATAATGCAAAGGAATGCTGCGTTACATATTTTTGCTTACTTAACTTTCTTTTCTGGCAGCGTGTCGGATTTCTTTTGAAGAACCTACTCCAACTTCTGTTACAATTGTCCTAGATTACGAACCACATCTATTTGAAGGATTCTTCGGATGCAGAATCTGGCACAGAAAGTCAACTCTCAAAACATATCCAAAGGAAGCAACATACATCGTCTTGAACCCAGAAAAGAGATTCAAACTCACGAATCTTGATCCATCGACAGAGTATTCTTGCATGGTTTCTTTCTTCAGCAACAAAAAAATCCTTGGATTCTGGGAGTCAAAATGGTCAACAAGCAAGGACACAGAAGTCAACACTAACACACAAACAGATTCAACAATGGATTTTCCTTGCACCCCAAGCAAATCTGACGGTACCACAACGAAAGTGGGCCCCAGGACAGAACCAAAAAAGAATGAGTATGAGTATGCAGTGGGAGTGATCAGAAGTTTGGAGCATGATGGACACTTGAGTAAAGACTTTAGAGTGAAGCTCCTTACTTGGTTTAGCTTGAAAGCAACAATGCAACAAAGACGAATAGTGAATGTTTTCGTGGATGCATTGATTGATGATCCCCCAAGTTTGGCTGAGCAGCTTCTTGATACATTTGCTGATGAAATTTGTGGTCATTAGAACCGGAAAAAAAGTCATGTAATATGGTCAATATGGCTAAGGTTAAGAACCATGATTTTGAAGTTTCGGGTCAGTTTTTTGGTGTTTCTTATTAAAAAAAACTTGATCAACTATGTTTCCATTTTGGGACTTGAATTTCACTCTGGATAGATGTATAGCTAACTATTGATATCTACTAGTTTGTCCATGCAAGATTTTTTTATGTTAATTGATTATTATGAAAGCTGTTGCAGTTTGTCCAATTTTGTATCAAACTTGGTTTTACAATTATTTTTTCTTTTATAGCTTTTGTCTATTTCAACGGCGATTGTATTTTCTTTATGAGTCCAAGTTATCCAAGATGGAGTTATAACATGCGAACTAGTAGCAATCCCAGCGAATGAGAGAAGCTTCATGTAAGCGCGTAAGTCCTAGTCTTTTTGTTGAAGTTAACCTTGGTGCGACTCGGTGGTCTTCAAAAGTTCAAAGGATACTGAATATATCAGAAGTGAAAGATATCTTTTACGTCGAGCATACGAGACTGCGAGAGTTTTAGAAGTGAATGATTTTAAGGTGAGCCATTTTCATTCAAACTTGTTGGTTATAAAAGTGTTTAAAGTTTGTAAAAGTACTTACTATTTATAACAAATACTAGTTTAAAATACTGTGTGATATATGGTACATCCTCAAGAATATTTTTTTTTTAATTATTTGGACAAACAGTCTCCTTTTGTTGTCTTTTGTCTTCGTTAGTTGTCGTGACTCAAATTTAGGTCTTGTTGTGTTTTGGTTCTAGGGAGCGGTGTTGAGTCTGGTCTTGTTTGTTATCGTTTCTGGCGCTTGAATGTGATAGAAAGCAGCATTCTACTAATTGGATTACCTTCTTCCTCTTCTTCTGGTTGATTGAATCGATCGGGGTACATATAATATAGGGGGCTAGAAATCCACAGACAACATTCTGGAACTTCCAAACCAAAGAAATGCAACAGGAAATTAAATGTTACGCTTCAAGTTTCTTTCTAGCCAAATTTTAATAATATTAATGCCGTTCAAAAAAAAAAAAAAAAACTAATATAGATATAGATTGTGTCTTTAAAGTCGTTCGGTCTTAAATTGATTCTTAGGTAGCATAGGCGAATACCATAATACATTTATAAGTCTTGTGTCGAATATTCCAGTATCTAAGGGTGGATGGTTGACCCGAACTTCGACCAAGATCGATGGCTTGAAAATTTTCCAGGAGGAGCACGCCCACGCACTACAGTCGGACCGTGCTTTGTTCGTGCCATGTTAATGTTTTGATTTATCTAGAATGGAGCATGGAAGCTTCAAGGTCAGATTGTACTCGAACCATTCTCCTACTGATCACTTTGTCTTTTGAGAATGCAGACTACAAATACATGAGCAGTTGCATATACTGTAACATTTAGACTACAAATAATCATACTTTCAGTAATAGTTTTTATTTATCTTAGAAACTGCATTCGATATTCCCATCTATCGAAGGCCCGTTTTATTACACAATCGTAAAACCAAGTCTCATTTTGGGGTTTCTAACAAGATTTGTGTAGTAGTGTGGCACATATCGCTCAAATTCAAGTCAGCTATCAAGTTTAGCTTTCACAGTTTTACTACAAGGAAAACCATTTTCTGCATCGAAATTTTTTGTGACGACATGATGTCGTCGCAATAGGTGCCGCTAAACGACAAAAATAGTTGTTTTTTTTTACTTTTTCCTATCAAACAAAACCTTTTGCGACGACCCAATAGCCAAAAATAATTTAGTTTGTATTTTGTTCACTCTTTAATTTAAAAAAGATTTTTGCTACGACAAATGTCGTCGCAATAGGTTTCTGAAGCCTTTCTAAAAAAAAAAAAAAAAAAGGTTTCTGAAATATATTTTTATTTTTTTCGTTTTTCCGCCATAATAAAAATTTTCTGTATAACATATTGCGACGACACGTATAACATATTGTGACGACAAATGTCGGCGACGACGTACAAATGTCGTAGCAAAAAATAGTTTTTCTTGTAATGTTTTCATGTGCCCTGCTTACTTTAGTAACAATACAAGGTGGTTTATTTGTATCGTGGCAAGACATTTTGCTACAACTGTAACTTCAATCTCAATCAGTATTTTTTTTTTCTTCATATTTTGGAGGGAAAAAAGGCTGCATTCCGTAATGGATATATAGTTAATTGTTTACGTATTAACGACAGTAAACCTTCGATAACTTGTCTTCTTGTCGGTTTTTTTATCGTGTGTTTTATTTTATCGTTATAGGTTATGTTGATATAATATTTATAGTAACATCATGTATCGAGAGCAGATATAAGGATGAATATAGGTATCAGTGTCATAAGATAGAAATGCTTTATGTTTTTAACGTGTTCCAAAGATGATATTACGTAATTTTTTTTCTTTTTAAAAAGCTACTTTATTAAATAAATAAATTATAACTTTTTAAAACTCTATCGAAAATGGAGATTTTTATTTGGACCACCATGATGACATATGCAATTATGTGGATGCTAATCAGGGAGTAAAACTTGATAAGTCTAAACAAAATTTTAGCAATTTTGTTTAAAAGTGACTAGTTAATGATCGCATATCACATACTTTACATGGACAAAAGTTTATTCAATTAACATAAAAAGCATTTGTGTAAAGTAGTTTTTACCCTTAGAAAAGTTTCACTTGCATGTGTAATTTTATTGAGTTTGAAAGGCTCTCCTAACAATGACGACTTCCTCGTCATCACACCACATCAGTTCCACGTCACCTCATTTCCTTAGGAGATCTCAACAATGACACATCTCACTTTTCTTCTTTACTGTTACGTCAGCACCATATAATTTCTTCTTCTCAAGAAATTCGTAAGACACACCACTGCTAACAATGACACTTCTCTCTCTTCTTTCTCAAATATTTTAATTATTATTTCCTAAAAGAAAAACCAAGTTTTTTTTTACTGGTTGAAAAGCATTTCGACCCCAACCCTACCTCACCCCTCTCGTTTTACTTCGCCATGAGAACAACGAGCTTTAAAATGACACACCTAAGAAATGGTGGTGTCAATGGTGTCATCCCAAGACATGTCAAATACGAGCCATTGGCACCACCCTTACTTACACATCTCGTGACACACTCCTGCCAACAACACATCTTTCTGACTTCTTCTCTACATATTTATTTTTCCATTTTATTATTTCTAATTAATTTAACATAAAAACAATAAAAACAAAAACATACACACACGGACAAAAGGGCCCCACCTCGTCCCCACCCCCTTCGTCCTCTCTTCTTTTCCACAACGACAAAATCCAGTGACAAGCCACGAAGACGAGGGTTTGCCAAAGGCTTCCCCTATGACGAGTCGTGACATCACCGTTGGAAGGGTCTAAGTAACAACGAAGTGAAAATATCTTTGATCTTATGTTAGTCAATTGTGATTGGCGTATGTATGGTTAATAGTAGATAGTAAACTTGGCATTTAGAAAGAAAAAGTTAAGCAAATAGGCTGTGGAATTTGACATTTGGAATTTCAGTTTCATCATCTCTCATGTTTAAGCTCATTATTAATCATATCTATCTATTAACTAAAACAGGATTCAGAAAAAGTCATTTGTCATCTCCAGAACCCATCCTGAAAATGTTTTCCCGCCTCTCTCTTCATTTAATATATTTCTTTTTTCTTTTCTTTTTTTAAAATTTATTATTTAGGCTTTTCATTTCATTAACATTATCATTTATTTTAATTATATTTTTAAGATTTCCTAATAAATAAAAGTTATCACATAATTATTAATTTTTTATTATTTCAAATTTATTTTATTTCTTAATTCATTATAGATTTTGAATAATTCGATACAGACATCTTTTAATATATGACATTTATTATTGTAAGCTTTTTAAAATAAAAAAAAAACATTACAAAAATACATTAAATACATTGCATTTGCATTTTTTATATTTAATATAAAAGCTAAAACTTTGTTGTTTTTTACTCCTTTTGTTTTGGTTTTTTTATATTATTCTCGTGTTGATTCGTCTTAAAAAATTTATTAAATATGCTATGATGACGTCATTCATGTTTTTTAAAGATAATATATGACTACTTTTTGTCACTTACCATTTAAGCATTTTATGTGCTTTTTTACTTTGTTCCTAACTAATTTCATTTTTTTTATTTAATTACATTGTTTAGTTTGTTATATTGTTATCTTGATGTTGAAACCTGACATTTGTTGGTCGTCTTCTCACTCATTTACAGTTTGATAATAAGTGTAAAATGACACATAAAATTAACAAAATGTGAAAGATTTTGCATGTATTTATTTAAAAAAAATACCACTTTCATAGTTATATTTGATCATAAGGATCTTTTATATCGAGTTGTAGTAATGTTATAAATGATAATGTTCTTCAAATAAAATAAGTTTACTCTATTTTTATTTTATATTGTTGTGATTTGTTAAATTGTTTTTATAACGATATATTGATACTACCCGTCCATCGGACGGGACCTAAAACTAGTTATATACATATACAGATTATAGATATAGAATAGAATTATTTCTATTGTTACTTCTTTTATATCATTAGCTTGTAATACATTTTTCTTTATAGTGATTTTTCAAAAAGTTTCTCGAGTCAAAAATATGTATTGGCCTATAAATAAATTTTATCGATATATAAGCACGTTGGGCTTGGAAGGAAGGCTCGGAAGGCTCTAAAAGGTGTTATCTTTGTGGCTTGTTGATGTCTCTAGAAAGCTCGAAACGAAAGTAGGCTTGGCTACGTTAGTATTAGCATAGAAAAGGTTTTTCAAGATATCAAGTGAACTAGTTTTTGTAGTATAGAAATAGATTGAAAGTTTGAAACATAGCTCGATTAGTTAGGAGGATTGGTGTAATTTCAATTTGATGCAAATATCTTGTTGTTAGTTTGACTACTCCATCTTTTGGTGTGAGTGATGTTTGTGAATAATAGTTATCTTTAAAAAGAAAATATCTCTTTTAAAAATTTAATTAGTTATACTCCCATTAAGATGACATGTTTTACGAGACGTAGATCTTTACTTTGTGTTTGGGTTTTGTATATGAGCTTACTCTGTTACCCATCTAGTGAGATCATTAAGGCCGGTCACTATGCTTATGTCGTGAGATCGTCGTTGGCCTCGTCGTCGATGACATGATAGGCACGAAAGCCATCG